>JBBJLS010082308.1:0-24661 GCA_037577275.1 Bryconaethiops microstoma
TGATACTGTTCTGAGACTTTCCATTTCTTTGTCATTGGACAAACTTACAAAATCAGCGAGGGGTCAAATAATTATTTTCTCCACTGTTTGTGTGTGTGTGTGTATGTGTGTATATATATATATTTATATATAAATGAATTGTGCTGGGTAACTAAACACAGTTTATAATACATTGTACTGAATATTTTTAAACACTACAGAACGTTGACCATTAATATTTCAATCAAACCAAACACCCTAAAATAACTTACTTTCTATCATACA
Organism: Bryconaethiops microstoma; assembly: GCA_037577275.1. Classification (NCBI taxonomy): domain Eukaryota; kingdom Metazoa; phylum Chordata; class Actinopteri; order Characiformes; family Alestidae; genus Bryconaethiops; species Bryconaethiops microstoma. The sequence continues at coordinate 265 of JBBJLS010082308.1, forward strand.
GTACTTCCATTTTTCCAAGCAGAAACACTGACCTTTCTATAACACAGTCAAACTACTCCAATCTGCTGCCCCTCCCCTCACCCTGCCTCTCTCTCCTGCTCTTTTTGTGGAGGCAGATTTGGCATCGCCATTTGTACTGGCTACAAGAAACCCAGATGTTAGCAATAGAAGTTTATTAAACCTTGGCTCAAGGTCTGCTGTGGCAGATACTAGCCCTGCCTTTGATTATGATTTTAGGGGAAGTCCAGCAGTACTGAAGTGAAATAAAATGGGCATTAATAGTAAGTACTCAGATGGCGTGATAATAGTGCAAGCACTCCCTTGTGAACCCGAATTAGCAATTCTGGAGGCCAGTCACTTTGCATTCCTGAGCTTTGACATCGCCGGTGTCAGTTTGGGGGAAACAAAGACTCCTTTACAGTATTCTGTTTAACAGATGCAAGAGACTTACAGTATGGTGGTTGATTAACCCATCTAGAATCAGTACTGATTAGACCCTTTCACATTATGGACAGAGATAAATATTTTATACATTTTATATATTAAATAAAGATTTTATAGATGTTTTTAAGCAGTGCCCATTGACAACTAAAGTCAAATGTGTGAAATACCAAATTAAATACACGGTGACACTCTGCCTTGTAGGTACTGTATTACCTAACTCAACAACAGCCTTTTTGCGTTGGTATACATGACTCTAAGGGTGTAATGATTTCAAATACAGTATTGAAAAATCAAAAGGAACAGAAAAGATATAGAAACTGAAAGTTTTTCATTTTCTTCACAATTAGTCTTTTGTGGAAAGTGCTCTATCAGTGAACCAGGCCTCTGAGTACCATGTATAATTAAATAAAACGTTCTGACGGTTTCAGGATTTATGGCAGGTGGTGTGAGAGGACAGAAAAGCACAGCACAGACTGCTGCCAAACTGGGCCAAAACCAGACAGGCCATTTCTTTTATATTGGTCTCTTAGGTGTGCTGCTTTAAAAAAAGACGGCAGATTGCAAATGACTACTCAGTGGGAGATGATCAACATATTAAAGCCTTTTTATTTTCACTTCAAAAATGGCGTCCCTGACTCAATCATGGGTTTGGTTTAAAAAGTTTAGCATGTTTTGCACAGTTTGTATGGTGTTTTATGTGTGTTTATTTGTGCAACCAAAAATTTGGTAACACCGTCTGCCACTACATCTAGGTGCTGTGTATCACAGGACCTTTACCTCAGAATCCAATATCACACAGAAAATTAAAATATGTTTATCATTAACCTGCTTCTTTGGGTATTTCCTTGTGTCTTCCTCCTTTTGATGAATGAACATGTTAACATATTAGCACAATTAATCTATTCAGACACCACTTAAAGTACTATGCAAAGTTTTAGGCACCTGAGAAAATTAAACTTAAAAGCTGTTTATTACTGGACAGTAGTGTTAAGTTAGTGTTAAAACATTAATATTACAATAAATACAAATAACATTATAGTAGAGAGTGGTTTTATGTATGGCAAAGTGTTCTTTAACCATTTTCAGACCTCTTTCCTCAGGGAAGTTCAATATTCATTTTAGCTACAATCAAATACCTGGTTTGGCTCGTTTTACTTCATTAGATTAAATTCGGTGCTGCTTATGGAATTTTATAAATCCACACAATGACTGGAGGCAATGAGCAGAAATCTGAAACCAAACCTGTGTTATTCTAACCAGCTCACAAAATATCAACTCCTTTTTAGAAAAAAGGAAATCTTGATACTTTTTTTTACTGATTTCTTGTTTGTTTGTTTTTATTCTAATGTTCACTTGTATTTTTGCTTGCAGAAAGAAACCTACTGCTGATATAAACAAATTCAAACAATTTTCATAGATGCCTAAGAACTGTGCACAGTACTGTAAATCTTCAACAAATTTATCACAAACTGAGCCTTTTGAACTTTGTGTAATATTACACCCCTACATGACTCATATGTAAAGTCTAGCTTTCAGAATACTTTACTTAGTAGGTTATTACAGTCTGACAGAAATTTTTGTCAGTAGTGTGCTGTCTTTGCATTATGTCAGTGCACCTACCTCACGGAATCCATGATTCACAAGTATGCCACGTACGAGTCGGCTCTCTGTGCGCACAATCTTGAAACCCAAGTTATATTTTTCTGCAAAAAGAAAATAAAATAATTACAGCTTAGAACTCCAGATCCTCAGTATTTCAACAGTAATGAAACACAAGTTACGCAAATATGAATGATATGTTAACATGGGCTAATGAAGGCTCACTGAATAGGCACCAAAATCTTGCAACACTGCAAAAGACACCCATTGAGAGGTAATGTGTGCTTGGCAGGCTGCATAAAACAACGTGCAAGCTAATTACATCTTCATTTCCCTGCCATAAGTCTCTATTAGATTTATTACTTTAAAACAGATGGAAACTGTTGTTTCCTAATTGCCTTAATACCTCCTATGGAGCAGATATTTTTGTCTTTTAACACAATGGCTTCAGCATGGAAGAGCAAAACAGGGATCTTCCTGCTTATGCCACTCCAGGCAATGCAGAGGTGACTTCTAAAAGGAAAGGGACACAAGAAAAGAGAAGATATAATGTTAGTTGAATACAGAGATTCCAAAGATTGTCTAACTTATATATGGCATATTTAGTATGTCTTATTAACACATTCTGTTGATTAAAATTTAGCAGGCCTTTGTGCAGCTCTAGCACAAGAAACACTTACAAAATGAGAAAATCAGTAATCAAATACAGAACTTATACACTTATTCAACCAGCGGCCTTGGTAAGATGGCATGCTGATGGTGTGCTTTATTGCTCACGATAAGCTGATCACATAAACAGACAGACATATAAGCAGTGGCTGCACTGTCTGTTTAGGCTAATCTTTCCAGGCCTGTCAGAAAACACATACACTGACCGGTTTGGAACGGTTACATGTAAGATAAGACAAGACCAACAAATCTAATGAAAACAAACTAATAAACTGTCAAAATACAGGTCAGCACAGAAAAAATACATAGCAAATTATAAAGATTGGCCCAGAATTTTTTTTCTTTTGATGTATTTTACTAAATATACAATTTGGCTATAATTATATATGGGGAATAAAACAATATTTATCACAAAAAGCAAATTGCACATATTGTCAGTACATCACTAACTGCATGTTTAATTACAAACAGAGTAATTGGTTCTGGTTAATTAGTTTTAGTACAGCACAGTTTGTCAAATATTCAATAAAATCATCTGTACTCTTATTTGTGATAGCATTTTTAACATTTATGTCAATTCCCACATATTAGAGGTCAAAACATCATGTTGTACATCATGATAAGTTCTTAAAGTAATGTGTTATAATATTTCTTTCAATCTTGCCCACCCAAAATAATCGACTTTTACTAGTAAGTGTTCCACTCATTAGAGACTAATGAGCTGGACAAAAGGCAAGCTCTTTCCAGTTTTGTGTCAGAGCTAAATCAGGATTCAAATCAGAGTCAGAGTTTCTCAGCACCTGCCAGCTTTTTGCATCTAAAAACAGAGCAAGAATAATTTACCACAGTCTCTGATGATCACGTAGGAAAGTAAAATGACATCTTGAACCTCTGAATAAGATTAAACAGAATTTTAAACAATATTTAGTTATATTGGGATTGACTACAGCAGACAGTGACCACTTAAGTCATGCCAAGTATAGCTCCTAGATTATCTCTATAAATATCAAAGCACCACCTGTTAACACTATAGCAGGTCACACTTAGAAAATATGAAGAAACGTAAATGTTACTTTATTGTTGTTGCAGTCTACGTGCACATACAAAGTTAAAGTGATCAATTTAAAGCCGAGATGAGCTGCACAGGCACTTACTCCAGCTCATCATCTGCCGGAGAGTCAGAATCCTCTTTATCCCGGGTTACAGCTGGCATTTCCACCACAGAGATGGAGACGTTCTGCTCTGTGTCACCTAAAAGGGGTTATGACAGGACACATTGCCAACCTGCAGACACAATTAAAAAACAAAGCGATGTTTACTAAACAAATAGACTTCCTCTTGTAATCATGGATAAAATTCTCTTTATAATCCAAGCCAAGTAGTGAACACCACGCTAACTGATCACTGAGCCTTTTATGTCTATTTATGTAAATGCCAGTTGGCTTATTTTCGAAGAAGGCCACCTGCAGCCTTCAACAATCAAAACATTATAATTATAACCTGAATTTACTCTGCAGGGGCAAGATTAGTAATTGTATATATAAACTCAGTAAACTTTTGTTGTCAGATGCCTGGGTTACAGCTAAATCAGATGAATGACCATATCAGGTTACCTTTGGAATTGAAAGCACTGACATTTCACTTCATGTTGCACTTGTATAATTATGTGGGTGGTGGTGGTCTAGTGGATCCCTAGGCCACCACTGGGTCCCTGGGACCCTTAACCCCAAGTAGCTCCAGGGAGACTGCCCCCCTTTGGATAAAAGCATCTGCTAAATGCCGTAAATGTCTGCTAAATGTATAAGACATATAAAGAATTTTGAATGATGGACTAGATTAACTAATGTTGTCAAACACAGTCACTAACACCAAGTATGTTCTGTTATCTAACTTAAACAACCTTACATCACTACTTCAAATATTGCATCTTTAGTATTTAAAATTATTTAGCTTAAATAGTGAAGACTAGAGCAAAACACAGTGACAGTCATAGGTACCCATAACACCCATGAACAGTAAGGATTGACTCAGGGGCACATTTCACTTTTTGTACTTGTAAAATTATGTACGTGACATATAAAGGATCTTGAATCTTGGACTAGATTAACTAATGCTGTCAAACAGTTATCAGTCAGTAATAGCAAGTATGTTCTGTTATCTAACCTTACCTCAGTACATACCTACTTTAAATACTGGAGTTTTAGTATTAAAAGTTATTTTAGCTTAAACAGCAAAACGCAGTCACAGTCATTGGTAACATTAACATACATGAACAGCAAGGACTGACTCGTAGGGACATTGCACTAGATTTTATGATATAATTTTGTATAAAAAATCTTGAATCTTGGACTAGATTAACTATTGCTGTCAAACATAGTGACTGCAAGCACGTTCTCTTGTCGAACTTATCTAACTTTACTTCAGTACATGACTACTTTAAATATTGCAGCTTCAGTACTAAAACTGTTATTTTAGCTTAAATTGATTAGAGCAAAATATGGGGATGGTCATGTTCGTAGAATTAAAAAACATGAAGTTATATTATACTAAAAGTAGTATTTTATAATAACTGAGTGCTCTGCTGAATAGTTAGAAATGCATTAACTAACGCTGGACTGGACGTAATTAGCTTAGCCTAGCTAGCCAACAGTAAAAAACACAGTTAACATTGTTAACATTTGCTTCCAATACGGGTCAGCAAAAACGTAGTGTTAAATAATGATGTACTGGCTCTAAACGTACCTTTTAGGAGTATTAAAAAGTGTTTAGTAGGGAAGAACAGGTCCAAATGATCATGTTACCCTAAGCGGCTAGCTCTCCTACTGCTAACGCTGTAACTATAACAACCAACTGGCAACCACCGAAGTGCGCATGCGCAAGGCACCCGGTCAGTGACGCTAATGTCCACGTGTCTCCTGTCTGGAGCCTAAGATTAAACCTGCACCAGAACTAAACAGGATTTTCAGTGAAGTCAGCAGCAGGACTGCAGTTTAGCCTAAAACCAGGCTTAATCCATGTCTGAGAAATAAGCCTCTACTGCTGCTGTATGCATTATTGATCGCAAAAAGTGTTTTATCATTATTAATTATAATAATAACTTTTATTTTTATAGCACATTTCATACATTTGAATGCAGCTACATTGAATGGTGCTTTATATATATATATAACATTAAGATGTCAACAATAAAAGAGCTGTAAAATAAGCAATAAAAAAGATTCAATTACAAAAATCAAATAATAAAAATAATAAAAGGGGCACAAAAAGACAATCCAACCAACACAAAAAGGGAAGACTGAAAACAAGAACACAATTAATCAACACATGATACCCCCAGAGGTAAAAGATGTAAAGGCGTAAATATAAAACAGAGGCTACTAACTAAAGACAGGGTATAAAAGTGTGCTTTCAGCTGCGTTTTAAAAATATTGAGGGAGGAGGAATGACAAATATCTAAGGGCAACTTGTTCCAGATCTTTGATCCATTAAAACAAAAGGCTGCGTCTCCATATTTTTTTGTATTTTGGTTTTGGACTGTTTAACAAGCCGGAACCTGACGATTTTGAGGATCTATTTGGACCTTAATCGGACACTCTGGGGTCAGAAACAGAATCACAAATCTTTGTTGATCCCAGAGGAAACTGCTCATATTACGACTGCACAGAGAAACAGAGACAAGTACAACATAAAATATAAAGTCTTAAAAAGTCTGATAAAAATCTGTTGGAAAAAAACATTCACAAATGCTGGGTATTCATACTAATTAAGTGAATTTCTAACAACACACATTGTAAGAGTAAGTTATTGCACATGGTAAAGATCAATAGTATATATTTTAAATGGTAAGACTACTGCAGATGATAAGATGTTGCACATAATGATAATGTTTTACCCCCTGATAAGAACATTGCGCAATATTGCACGTGGCAGACTATTGCACAACCCAGCAAAATAGTGCACATAGTGATACACATAATGTTAGTGATTTAAACCCAATTAGAAATTGCACAACAAAGTAGCAACAGGCCATTGCACAGATTATTGTGGATGTGTGACAGAGAGGGATTTTGGTGCATCAAAAAATCATGACCCTGGACATGTTTTTATAGCAGTGTTATTAACACAATTTAAGTTTTTATTAAATAAAGGTATGGTGAAATGAAAATTTAAATAAAAAACAAATGAGATGGTTCAGTGTCTAATTCACTACTACAGTTGTGCTCATAAGTTTGCATACCCTGGCAGAATTTATGATTTCTTAATCATTTTTCAGAGAATATGAATGATAACACAATAACTTTTCTTTCACTCATGGTTAGTGGTTGGCTGAAGCCATTTATTGTCAAACAACTATGTTTACATTAAATCATAATCACAACATAAACTACCCAAATGAGCCTTATATAAAATTGAACTTTTTGGCCACAACCATAAAAGCTACATTTGGAGAGGAGTCAACAAGGCCTATGATGAAAGGTACATCATTCCTACTGTGAAACACGGTGGTGGATCGCTGATGTTTTGGGGATGTTTGAGCTACAGAGGCACAGGAAATTTGGTCAGCATTGGTGGCAAGATGAATGCAGTAAGTAATCAAAAAATACTGGAGGAAAATTTGCACTCATCAGCTGCGCATGGGACGTACTTGGATATTCCAACATGATAATGATCCAAAACACAAGGCCAAGTAAACCTGTCATTGGCAACAGCAAAGTAAAGCAAAAGTTCACAGTCTCCTGACCTCAATATCATTGAGTCTCTCTGGGGAGACCACAAACATGCAGTTCATGCAAGACAGCCTAAGAATTTACAGGAACTGGAGGTTTTTTGCCAGGAAGAATGGGCATCTTTACCGTCTGAGAAGATAAAGAGCCTCATCCACAACTACCACAAAAGATTTCAAGCTGTCATTGATGTTAAAGGGGGCAATACACGGTATTAAGAACTGGGGTATGTAAACTTTTGATCAGGGTCATTTGGGTAGTTTGTGTTGTGATTATGATTTAAAAAGAGTAAACACAGTTGTTTGACAATAAATGGCTTCAGCCAACCACTAACCATGAGTGAAAGAAAAGTTTGTGTTATCATTCATATTCTCTGAAAAAATGGTTAAGAAATCATCAATTCTGCCAATGTATGTAAATTTATGAGCGCAACTGTATATAATCGGCAAGAAAAAGAAGAATAGGAGTGGTCTATGAAGGTTTGTTTTTGTTGGACATAATTTAAAATATTTGAGTATTGCTTTGAGTACTGTTGTCTGAAAAGTCAGATGCCATTTCTTTTTTTTATTCTAATATTAATCTGCTAAATTTAATTTACCTCTTAAAGCATCACATGTCCAACGTTTCGACTTCGTAATCATTTTATTCATAACAAATGCATCATAAATTTACACCTAATCGGTATTAATACATACTGTTTGTCCTGTAATCGTCTCTTCAGCCCCTATGTCAGTGAAGGAGGTGCTGCAGAGTCTGGTGGACGACAACCTGGTTGATTCAGAGAGGGTTGGCACCTCTAACTACTACTGGGCCTTTCCCAGCAAAGCCCTGCATGCCCGCAATCGCAGACTGGAGGACCTAGAGAAACAGGTGTGCTAAAGATGCTCATGCTCATGATCAACACTCAGTCTACAGTGTCTGAAAGTCAGCATCATTTCTTACATTTATTCATTTCTGACATATAATCCAGTAGGTGGATATTAATTGAAGTATTCAGGCTGTTGTATCTGTCAATCCTGACTACAGGCCTACTCTGTAATGCAAAATGCACCCACCTGGTATCGTAATGTAATATACACTCTTATATTCAGGCATGGGGGGAAAAAAAATAAGAGATATCTTTTTTTTTTCTGGTTATTGCTTTTAAGTTTAAACTCATGTCTGACCAAAATGCCCCTTACAGAAGAGTTTGAAATCAGTGAACTGTCTCCCTCAGAGGCTGGAAAGGGGGTGGAAAGCCCCCACAGGTCCCTTAAGGTGAAGATGAGACAATGCCCTACTGTGTAAGAAGGCCTTGAAGGCCAGACTGGACACACAAGTATCTTTGCAGGCCAGACTAGAGGTGCCAGGTTGGAGTTAAGCAAATTAGGTGATAAAAATTGAATTGGTTCAAAGGCAAACTGAAGGTCTCGACTGAATATTAATTAGAAGACAACTAATCTTGTAATTATTGGGTGAAACAAAGAGGTGGAGTTAAGCAAATCAGGTGATAAAACTTTGTATTAGAAAAATGGGTGTTGAATTTGAGGCCTATAAGAACTCTGTACAGAGCCCAGTGGATGAGCTCCCACGGGCCACAGCTGTAATCTTTGAATAAAACAAAAATCTTTCTGACTGCGCTTGATTTTTTTTTTTTTTTGACTTAGAAAAAGTTTCAGACTTAGATTTTTGTTCCAGTTCTCCATGAAACTATACAAACACTACTGCACATACAACACATAGAGGCATTTCTTAATTTTCACACAGCTCACACTGCAATAGTTCATAAAAAAAAGAGAAACCTGTGCATGTTACACACACACACACACACACACACACACACACACACACACACACACACACACACACAGCAGCAAATTGTACCAACAGTCAATAGAAAAAAGGGAAAATTGGTCTTTTACATTTTTCCGTGGCTATAGTGTTGCTGTCAGGAAAATGGAAAAACATTTTTAAGTTATCAAAGTGTTATTCTTTGTATCAGTTTTTTTGACATTTTCAAAACTGGAGAAACACGGATTTGTTCAGACAGCAACAATATCCGCAGGCAAAAGAATAAATAAATGTTTAATTTTCACTTACTTATATACAGACTCTCATCTATTTGTTTTTACAATCACATGCTTAATTTACTAGAATTGTACTAGAATTAAATCTTTCTCCTGTCTGCTGTAGCATGAAGAGGGGAAACAGCGGAGAGCAGCCCTTCAGCAGGCAGTCGAGAAGGCAAAAAAAGGACGGGAAGATACTGTAAGAGTTCTGTTTCCAGGCCTATGACTTTTATACAGTATGGTGGTGTCTCATTTCAGTGGTGGTGATGATGATGATGACATCCCCGAATCATCTTCAGGGAGTCTATTCAGGATCACCATGGTGATAATATCCCTGAATCAGCTTAAGTGAATTTATCCAAGATCACCATGGCAATAATGTCCTTGAATCAATTTAATGAATCCAGTATCACATTTGTAATAGCTACACATTTAAACTATTGAGAGTGTTCCCCTGCGTTTTAATGGTTGACTGTGGATAATTGTAGGCACCGTTTTCACCTAATTAACTTTTTTTTTTTTTGAGAGACAAATTTAAAGCAGCAGGAACATACTTATGAATGTTATTTCAGGATCAACAAAAGGAAAATAGGAACATGTATCATGTTTGCTGTGTTACACCACTAGAATCTGGAGCTTTTTCAAAATGAACAGATCTCTGTACCTCCAGAATACTAAATGAAAATCTCAAAGTGCTTTGAACAGGAAGACCAGTACTACTTGGATCCAAACACTGGTTCAAATGAAATTCCAGGACAATTATAAAGATATAAGAACAAGATTATAAGAAAAGGAGTGTTCCCCTGGGCTTGAATTGTTAACTACAGATAAATGTAGGCACTGTTTTTTTTTCTTTTTTTCTTCTTCTTCTTTTGACTAAAATGCTGAAACAGATGGTGCATTTTGGAGACAAATTTGAAGTAGCAGGAACACTCTTATGAATGTTATTTGAGGATCAACAAAGGGATGTATCATGTTTGCTGTGTTACACCACTAGAATCTAGCATTAAAACGGATTTTAAAAAATCTTTTTCAAAATGAACAGGAGTAATGCTTTGAAATCAAATCTTCATTTAGGACTTATCCTCTCTGAAAATGTGTTTGTGTGTGTTTAGAAAGAGAGAACTGCACTTCAGAAGGAGCTTCAGTCTCTGAGAGAACAGAGAGAGAAGATGCGTGCTGAGCTGGAGAAGTACAAAGAGTGCGATCCGGAAGTGGTGGAGGAGATGCGTAAGTATGCAGCGCTCACCTGAGATCACGGGGTTCTTTAATAAAGATGCACTTAGCTGAAAAAATAAGCCCAAAATGAGGATCGCCCAATAGAATCGTCCCTTCCCTCATCTACTATTGATCAGACATGACTACACCTAAAGAGCCCGTATCCTGAATTTTCATGTGTGGTTTTCCCCTGTAGACGTAACATTTGTATGAGTACTTAAAATTTAAATCTAAGTGTTGACCCTATAATGAAGAGACCACAAGTTCGATCACTGGTGGTGCCACAGCCAGCGGTGGCTGACTGCGCTCTCTCTGGCTGGGTGGTCTGGCCCCTCTCTCCCCCAGTGCTAGCCATCATGGGCATATGTTGTCTGTTGTCCAACTTAACAAAACTGGTTACTGTTCTCCTCTACGCACATTAAGGATGTCGCATTACCAGCAGCTCAAAAAGATGTGGTGGAGCTTCACATGACTCAGAAGAAGCACATGTTCGCCTTCACTCTTCCAGTGTAGGTGGTATCATGTGACAGGAGGAGTCCTAGTAATTGTGTAGAATTGGAACTAACCAAATTGGACTGAAAATGATGAAAGGTTATTATAGGTCAGGTGTAAGCAGGGAAGATATAAAAATGTGAAGTGTGTCCATCGTTGTAGCGGAATTGCTCAGTAATTCATCTATGGGTGCCTGTAATAAACCACCAACACTCTGAGATGCGTAAGAAGGTTTGGTTATGAGTTGGGTGGTGTCTGAATTCACAGTGATCAAAGGTTATCTTATGTGAGAACAGACACTATCATTAAAGTAACAGAGTGCTGCAAGGGTCTAAAGCCGTGGATCTCCAAGTGCGGTCTGTGGCATTCTGATATTATGATTTATCATTTTATTATTAATAAATGGACTGTAGTCTGTAACTCTCAACTATGAAGTGTACCTGTATGGTCAGGGAAGCAGATAAAATGGAAAATAAGTGTTTATACAAAGTAGGAGGACCTGATGAAGTGTGTGTATATTCAGTATTTACAGTTTGCCCTAACATTTCCACTGTATTTTAACAGTGCTATGACGATGTGTTTATTTTTGTCGTTATTATTTATTTTGGTCATTATCACGAGATACATTTTCAATCATGCCCCTCCCTATCAACTCCAACACCCTTGACTCTTCTCATCAGATAACTGAAGCAAGTGTGTTTAAGGGCATGAAGACGCCACAATGTGCAGAGCCCTGCCTTAATCTTTAGAGACAAATCCTCAGAAAAGGTAATCAGATGATGTCAGATAAGATGTTTTGGTTCCACCCCAGGCGTCCTGCAGATGAGTCAGTGTGAGTAATTTATCCTACACTGCTTTCACTCCCCCAGTCACAGAGATACTCGCCCACCCACTATGAAGATGAGCGGTGGGTGTGGACCTCTACACCTCAATTCCAAAGTTCCAAAGTCACTGCTTCTGTGTTGTAAATACAAAAGGTTCTATATGATGCTGCTACCCTCATCACAACTGTAAAAAACAAAGAACTGTTGGATTACAGAATGATGGAAAGAGTTGTAAATTATAAAATGAAGGAATGAAAAAATTTATACACAGAATGAACTGTACTGAGTCAAAATGATGAAAAACAAATTGTTCTTTTGCTAGTACAAATGCTGTATAACTTTAAAAATAATTACAAAAAAAGATTAACGCGGTATAAAGTAACAAGGCACTCAGATGGTCAGATCAGATGTTTCTTTGGAAATAGTCTCCTGATCTTGGTTTATTCAGATCCATCCGCTGTTCAATTTAATGAAAGCCTGATAACAAAAATTAGGAATTGGATGGGAACTACAAATAAAGTCAATGGTTAAAAGAACACACTGACTATATTCTATTCTAATATTAGTGCTTTTCTAGGCAGATGGATTAACTCTACCCTGATAAATAAACATTAAATATCATTTTTCTGTCGTCTTTTGCACAGTGCTTAATAATAATAATCAGATTGACGTTCTAATTAACATCCACAATAAAGATTGAATGAACGCGCAGAGGTACAAACTCACTAAATTAATCTAAATAAAAATGTTTTAATAACTAAAATGAGAATCCAGAATAGAAATAATCATGGTTATTGAAAAATTTGAATATTATATAAGACATATAGAAATTACATTTGGTAAATTGTATAAGTTATGTTAAACATTGATCAGCCAAAAGATTTAAACCACAAACAAGTAAAGTGAATAACCTTGATTATCTCATTTTTAGTAGAACCTGCCAAGCGGTGGGACAAATTACACAGCAAGTGAACAGTTCTTGAAGTTGATGTGCTGGAAGCAGGAAAAGGGAGTTTGAGAAGGACTTTGACAAGAGTTAAACTGTGATGGTCAGAAGACTCTGGGTCAGAGCATCTCCAAAACAGCAGGTCTGGTGGGTTCCTGGCATGCTCTGCTGTTAGTATCTACCAAAAGTAGTCCAAACTAGTGGACAAACTGGTTTAATCCATGGAGGCCACACCTCACAATTTACATGACTTAAAGGATCAGCTGCTATTGTGTGTCAGAACAACACTTCAGAGGTCATGTCGAGTCCATGCTTCAGGGCATCAGGTGTTTAGGTGTCACGAGGTGGACGTATATAGTGTTAGGCCGTTTGTTTTAGTCTTCTAGTTGATTAGTGTGTGCGCATGTGGAATTTATTTTGACGAACCTGAACTTCGGACATTGGATATACAATGTATTTGATGTTTTTGCTGTCTGTGTCACCTGGAGTTTTAAGTATGGCTTAAAAACCATGATTTTCACAGTTTTTACTAAAAGTAAACCCATTTAAAGTCATCTTAGGATGACGTCCCGGTCTTTTGATGGTGTAACCTGCTGCCATGTTGACTATAACATATATACATCAATAAATAACCAACCATGCATGATTTCCCTAAGGGCTAAAAAGATCATAAAATCTCTTTTTGTTGAGACTTCACGTTTCTTGTCCTCGTGACACCTTCATGATCCTCAGTGGAGCACAATAAAACTACCAATACAGTGTTTGTTAGGGTTTTGAAATTCCTGGAGTTGTTCAGTTCTTCAGTGATGTGCAGAAACAGGCCAAGATACACTATCTGTCCAAAGGTATCCAGACAGTCCTTCTAATGAGTGAGTTCATGAATTCATTTCCATCACTGCTGTATTCGGTGCGTTTCACCACCCAAAAGTCCCCAGCCTGGATCGGCTCTCATCAGAAACTGACCACTGGTGAATTGCTTGCTAAAGCATGGCTAATACAAACTGATGGCAATCAATCAACTCCAGAATTATTGGTGCCCTTCATAAAAATGAGGGTAAATTAACATATTAAATTAACCACATATGTAGTTGCATTTTTCACTGTGCTTTCTAACTAAAATATTTCTAACAGAAAAACCCACATTTTTTTAAACACATGTTAAAATATATTGGCACCCCAGTTATTCATTTTTGGCGAAGTTTCCCCTGGTGAGTGGAACAGCATTGGTTCACTTTCTGTCATTTTTAACAAGGTTGGAAAACTGTTAAGCCACTTCATACAGAACCCTACCAGTTTCTCGATATTCTTGGGTCTTCATTGGTTCACTTGACATTCTTAGGACTGCCCTCTTTAGTCCACATCACAGGATTTCAATTAGGCAGGCCACGAGTGAAGAGCATTTAGTTAAGAAATTAGTTGGTTGAAATGGCCACAGTCATGCAACACTGACTAAGAAGTGGATGCACACCCTTCTGCATCTCTTGAGCTGACAGCCCTTTTCCCCTGTTGATAGATGACAGGGATGTGTTTACATGTGTGTAACCTTATATTTGTACCCCAGGGAAACTAGACATCGACCTCATTCTGTGTTTCTAATAAAATGGCCAATGGTTGTCTCTGCAAGGCAGATGGACAGTACAAAGTAATCTGAGAGGTTTGGAGTTCAGCGAAGGTCTGGGTGTATTGAGTAGATGCTGACAGTAAAATGATATTCTACCTGTCTGTACATGTTTTTTTTTTATTCCGCACGATGATTTGCATCATTAACGCGACTGGTGTGAACGCATCCGTGTGTCAGGATGACTATCATCACCTTTTCCACTTTTTTTTCCCTTCCTTTTGTCCTTGCAGCTGTTTCTTCTCTCCGAGGAGCTTCCTGCAGCTGCATACTTGACGTTTTCAGCATGGTCATCTCCAGCATAGATTTTTAGAGCCAAACATCAGTTGTGTGTGCCTAAATACATTGTAAAATCTTTTAATTGTGCCATCTCCCTCAAGGCTGGTTATTTTGTCTACACTTTCAGCTCCGCTCAGAGTTGGCTTCTGCATTGTTTTAATTACTCCACCTCCCTGTGGTGCAATGTTCTTTCTAGCAGCTGTCTTGAGTCTTCCAACCAACCTCCAAAAGTGGGATTCAGAAGGGACCCTGGATAGAAATAACATCCTACATTTATTTAGTTTAAGGTTAATGCCCCCATGCATTTTTCTCCACTTAATTTTCTCCCCTGTGAAATAAGATTCTTTTTTTTCTTTTTTTTCTTTTTTACAGAGTAAGTAACCTGGCTGCCTCAACTTGTCACTGAACTTTTTACAGTATGTTAACAATGATAATCAGTAGCCAGGTTTCCACCAAGCTGTTAGATTGAACTTAAAATGTGAAGTGCCAAGGAAACATAAGTCTCATTCATAAAACCTTACTGAGGTCATCATGCCTGTGGACTAGAGGGGTATAAAGCCACCCAGCATTGTGGTGTGGAGTTCTCAGCCGTAATGGGACTCTTATCAAGAACTTTTGGGATGAGTTGGAGTTTTGATTGAAATCCAGAACTATTACCTGACCTCACTAATACTCAACAGCTGAATGCACTCAAATCCTCACTGCAGTGTTCCAGCATCCTGCCAGAAGAGTAGGGGCTGGTACTGCTGCAGAAGGGCCACACATACCATGGTAATACACTTTGGAACAAGGAACAGGAATTTTTTGGCTGAAATTTATTTATCCCACAAAAAAGAGTATGGAGCTGTGCTTTCTTGGACTTTTTTGGGTAGCAGTTGAACCGGGCAGTTATGGAAATGAATTTGCACTCATTAGAATGTCCTTTATTGCTGATTTTGTTTAATATTTTCTGTTTATGTCAATTATTTTTATTTAATCTGTCAAAATGAAAGATGGAAATGTTAATTTCTTAGTCTGATGACTTTAGGGCACCTACTTTTTTGACTCTATGCAAAAGACCTCCCCTGCTGTATCCCTGTGTTGCATGGAATGGCCATAAACTGCTTTAGAGGTCAATTGGAGCGCTCATCTAGAATTTTTATGTAAGGATTAACACCATTTCTTCATGTTTCACTGGCTGCCAAAAGTAACGCCCCACTCGCCGCAGGCATGTTTTGTAGATCTATGCCACAGCTCGTCTCAAATCGCCTTTGTGCTCCACAGCAGAGGCTATGAAACTGCACACTGGTTACTAAGACAAACAAAACAGGCCTGATAGTCACCCATCAAAACGAGAGTTAGGCTGAAATGGACTTCTGTTTTCTCACAAGAGCTTTTAGGTCAGCAAATATGCAACAAGCTGGCTTGTTACCGCCCTAATCTACTGTAGGCCTTGTGTTACAGTGACTTCTATAGCAAAACACTGATAATGAATGCAAACCTATTGGGGCCAAAATTGAAAAGTGTAACTGTCCACCATCGTAGGAATAAGTCTCGTAATACCCAAGTATTTATGTGAAATTATGTCATCACGTTTAAATTCCATCGCAGTCATAATCATTAATAGAGTGAAACTGTAAGAGCTTATATGTAATTATAAGAATAATTGCGATAGCAGGTATTTTAATCTCAAGTTTTTTAACTGCTTTTACTTTTGGTATTTTTTGTCATTTTATTATTTTTAGTGTGTTACTCTGTCATTCATTTATTTCTGTTGTGATATTATTTGTTGTGTTGCTTTTATTTTACTTCCAAGCAGGATTTTTCTATATTTGATTTTTTTATGACTTGTTCCTGTATGAAGGGCTCCATAGAACCATGATTACTCCAAGAACCATGTAAATGCTTAAAATACGTTTTATGATGGGGAAACAGTTGTGTGTGGGGTTCTATATGGTAGCAGAAAGGGTTCAGCGATTGTTTTGTTTTTACTAAGAGTGTATGTCTGTCAGTCAGTTAAACCTGCTGGAAGAGTGATTATGTAATGAGATTTAAAAAGCGTAGCAGGAATAACAGCAGTGTTTGTAGACTGTTGAGAGTTAATAGCTCTGGGCTCAGGACAGTCCACCTGTGGGGCCGTGCCAGGACTCCTCTCTGGTGGTGTGTGAGGTGCTGGGTTTCACTGAGACGGCACATTAATCTGCCGTTTTTTCCAGCGTGGGTTTGTTCCAGAGATGTAATGGATGACCGGAGAGGTGCTATCAGTTTGATCCCTGCTGACCGTCTGCATAGAAGCTTCTGCAGACGCCGAGAACTGTTTGGCATTGCTGTTATGATGAACAGCCACCCTCTGAGGTTTGGGTTATTCAGGACTGTCAGCCAAATGTAGAAAGTGTGGGAGTCGAAAGGATGCGAAATGCTCACATTCGTAACACTGCAGCTAGAAGACACCACCATTCTGTCATATCAGAACTTCAAAAGTTCTCTTCAGTTTTTTCACCATGTGCCCTTTCCTCTGCCTGAACATCGCAAGACCAGTGGAAGCAGAATAAAATCTTGTCACATTATATGTGGTTTGGTTTTACATCATGCTGATATTGTTGGATGTTTCCAACCACAGCAGTATTTAACAGGCCAGTCAGGTAATCTAATCTACCAAGTGGTTTGAAATGCTTTGCTAAAATATCTCTCTCTCATCTTTTTCTGTAGGTAAGGAGAACATTACTGCAAAGGAAGCCGTCTCCAGATGGACCGGTAAGTCCTCCTTCAGTCACAGAAATAAAACCCGTTTCCGTGCTTTCAATTTCATTTAAGATCAAATGTTACAAGCACAACTGATCCAGGAACTGCTTCCACACACATACAAGATCAGTTCCTGTCTCCATGTTTCCTATGATATTTCTTCTTTTCTTTTTTTCTTGACAGTGGTCTTTGTTAGTTATTTTTGTCTTTGCAGTTTGTTGTTAGTCTCTTTTTCTGGTTAATTGTGATCAGTAGCTTAATAACAATGAAAAAGACTCTTTACAGAATGTATTTAGCAATATTAGAATATTTTCTTAAAGAAGTGATACTGAGAAAAGGTCGAAGGAGGTAATTTGTTGAATAATTATTGGCCACGTCCTTTTCTCAAGGGTCTGCAGCACTCAGATGCATTGATTTCAGTGCTAAAGTGATGTTTTGGAATTAATATAATCGGGTTTTAAGTTCCAGGGGAATGGCACCATGATTCATTTTAGAGGAACTTTCTGACTTACTTATTACTTTACAGTGGTGTTGAATGGAAACATTGGTTGAGTCTAAAACACAAATATCCATTTTATCTGCTATCCAAACTCACTAGTGAATTTACATGTGTCCTCTGAGTGTTACATGTAATGTTGATGATGGTAAAATAGTGGCAAATCTGTACTATATCAGTTTTTGTGGGACTATTTTTTTGTCTCATACATCTTGCGTGTATCCTTCCGCCATTAGTTGATTTAGTGTTAGACTAAAAGCTTCCCGGAACAATGTCTCGAGCATCAGGCAGTGTCTTCATAACTTTTTTGTGTAGTTACTTTCTGAGAGGGTCTTTTAGAGGCAGACATCTGGTTCCATTCACCACCACTGTGAATAATTCTGACTTGGTCTGTTTGTCTAGAATGGAGTGTTTCACACCAAGCCAATAATTAAAGATAGTTATTAATTTACATGTTTTGCTGATTTTTACTTATCATTTATGTGTAGCTAGTTTTACAGGAGCGGTTTAACCCGTAAAATACTGGCTAAGGTCTTGTTTGAGTTTACATTTTAGATGCTGTTTTTCCAGATAATGTGTTCGCCATCAAGTCCTGGGCCAAGAGAAAGTTCAGCTTTGAGGACAGTCGACTGGATAAAGCCTTTGGAATTCCAGAGGACTTTGACTACATGGACTGACACAAACACACACAAACACACACACTACATCCCTGATTAAAGGTTCTCTTGACATTTTGTGGATTGCTGAACTTCTACTAGTTGATTCTCTAACATAAACATGCATCATATTTCAGTGGTGGCAGTGTCTCATGTGCCAAGCTCTGTTTAGTTTACACTAACTAACATGTGTTCCATTCATACAGTTCTGAGACTGGGTTATGCCCAACATGTTCAGCTTGTAATTGATGATTTTGCTTGCACCACAATGTTTCACCATTTAAGGTGGTACAGAACATTTGAATAGGTAACTACGGAATAGGAATCCAAATCCAGATTCATGCCTCAGACCATGTGGAGGTGCTCAATAATCTCTAACAGATTTGCTTAAATGGTTTCTGACACTGCATGACTTGCGGTTATCTATAAAAATCCAGCTGAGTACAGCTATTAAACATTAGCAGCCACCCGGAGGGCTGAATTTTGGCTGCACTTTTGTCCGTATTTATAGAAAACAGTATGTCATACGGCGTTGATTATATTACTTACAGCTCCAGAAGGGAACATTTGGGGGTATTCGATTCACGGAAGAATCGCTTTAACTGTAAGAGAAACTGCAAAACTGATCTCGGCTGAGGGTGAAAGGACAAGCTCTCCCCAGTGGCAGTGAAAATGCTTCTGGTGTGTAAGTGGAGAAGGTGCCATTTGAGGTCCTGGCTGTTCCAAAGCTTTTCAATACTCCCCCCCCCCCCCCTTGGCCAGGTCGAATTTTTGGCCACCTGTTGGTGGGTAAACCAAGCCTGACCACTCGCTGATGGAAGAGGGGCTGCATAGCTGGGGCTGCTGGGATACCGAGCGAATGGCCACATCAAAGGCTGAGCGATGCTGAAGAATACTTTTGTTTGGGCTAATGCAGTGTGTCCCAGTTCCAGCCCTTGGGTTGTGTTGCACAAAGCAAGGCTTTTTGTTAGCCAGAGCCTGGCCAGAGAAGAGCGATAGGACATTGGTATTGGGCGGCTCTCGCTTCATCATTTTCATACCTGTATCTCACCCATTTCTTCATTCAGTTTTCCATTCCACCTTAAACACTGCAGCATTTAAAGTGTAGGAATCCTTGTGCATCTTCAAGCCTAATCTATCTGCACTGTATCTGTAGTGTCGCCTCAAAACAAGGCTTCTTTTTCTCCAGCTTTTCGATTTGAGTTTTCTGTTCCACCTTAAATGCGTTATCATTTAAAGTGGAACGTAAAGGGTTCCTGCAGCATTTTAAAACCTGATTTTTATCTACTGCAGTATTCAGAGCATAGAGAGTATTTTTGACATGTTTCCCTGTTCTTAGGAAACAAAAGAATACCCATCGACTCAAAACACTTACAACAGAAGTCAGTGGGCAGAAGCTGAAGCAACTGTTTTTTTCCCCTCTTTCTCTTTGCTGTTTTGGGCGTCTGTTCTTTTATCGTCCGTGGTAATGGACCGTATGCAACAGAAGCAAAAAATAGAGATTAGGCTGAACATTTTTGAAGTGCTCTCTTAAGTTATGAAGCTTTATGCTTTGTTAATTATTCTGTTTGATGTCTGAATGCACGGTGCAGTTTTGAGTTTTCCTGCTGTAAGCTGAACAAGGGCTTGATCATTAGCCAAACTATAATTAGCTATGACTCAGGTGCTTGAGTAGCAGGTGGACCTTTGTGACAGAAGCTGGGAAACGGGTCTAATGGGTAGGGAAAAAAAATTAAATTTAGCCAATGCTAGAAGAGTATTTTGTTTTATGTAAGCCATTGGCCTTACTGAAGGCATCAGATGTGCATGTAACAGAACAGATGGTGCACGAAGTAGATGGTTCACTGTGGTCACGTTTTACAGCCTACCATTCTCCACTTAAATGCCTTAGTTTTTACAGCCCGTGTCACATTAGTTAATTCGGTGAACAGTTCATGCATTCTGTGTTGTGTATAGTTGTACAGGGCCTCTGTTGTTTCCTTCAGTTTTCATGTTTTTTTTCCCCTGTATGTGTTCATAGGTTGATCTAAAATAAACGGATGTATCTGGACTGTTCTGTGCAAAAAAACCCAAAAAAAACCAACCAGGAAACTGTCAAACCCACAGAAAAGCACACTTCACCTACAGCAGGTTGGTTTTAACAGCATGTACTAACGTGTCCAACCCTTACAGTGCAGTTGCACGGGTAATGAAAAAAGAAATTCCAGATTCTGAGCTGGGTTTTTTTTTTTTTTTTTGGGTCCACCTTGAGACCTTTGAACAGGTTTTTCATCGAAATGTGCTCAGACTCTCAGGTGGATCTAATCTGATCATCAGAGGCTTCTGCAAAAACTTGTGGAGGTTGAGTCACACTGTCATTAAAACAAAATGCAGACACAAAGAAACTCTGAAACTCGTGTATTTCGGATTCTGCTGTCCACTCAAATGGAAAAATCCGAAAATTAAAAATAGGTGGTCTCATACTTTTGGCCCCAGTTGTACAATCGACGGCGCTCGAAAGTTTATAAACTCTTCGGAATTTTCTGTGTCTGTTCAAGAGACGGTACTTCATTGCCGTCTCAACAGAGCTTATAGAAATTTGCCAGAAAACTTCATTGAATCAGAAAACTTCATTGATCCCGGAAGAAATTGCTTGTGCTATGACTTCACAGACACAAAGAACAACAAAATATAAAGTCTAAAGTAAAAGTCAGATAAGAACTGAAATACTGTATGGAAAACACAGCTATAGACATGAAATGCTGGGGTATAAATACTATAGATGGCTTAATAATAACAGAGGAAAGGTGTTCTCTATAGAGTATGTTCTTGCATGTAGTAGAGATCAGTAGTAGATAAGTCATATTGACATAAGTAGTGATATTACACATGGTAGGACTATTGCACATAAGATTTTGCCCATAATGCTTTAGCACTCAATAAGAAATTGCTCATGGTAAGATTATTGCACACTAGTGTGCTCGTTTACAGCCGTGCAGAAGTAAGGAGGTCTTGGCACATTGGTTGTATGAGAGAAATTATGACTGTTGATAGTTCTGCAGTGTGTGCCGTTTTAAGAACTCGAGGTATTTGTTTTGATGGATCTTTTTCCCCTGAAGGGAGAAGTGATGAGGGTGTTGGCGTCTTGGATGCTTTTCAATTCTTTACGTTCATTTCTGGCCTCATATATAACGAAAAGAAAAAGGCTGGCTAGTGATCTGTGAGCTCTCTCCGAGTTATTTTATTCTCTCAGTCACAGAGCTGGAGATCTCAAGCGTCTGGAGAAGGAAGAGCCATTGCTGTGTTTTGGTTTGTTTTTTTTTGTTTTTTTTAATGCTGTACGTGGTTCTGTTTTCCCGTTTTAGAGTAGAGAACATGATGGTTCCCAGAAACGTGAAGTTACTGACACGTTCTTCTGGCTGTTCATGCACTAAGGCAGAAGTGAGGGAGCTTTCTGAAAGTTCACCACCAGTTCTTAAAAAAAACAAACAAAAATAAACATGTACAGTATTGGCCGGATGCCAGTGAACCCCATTCATCACAAGAAATCAGGCCTTATTTAAAATACAGAGTATTTAAAATACTCTGCAGAGCTCCTATGTGAGACACAGTCGTTTCTGCTCACCTGCTATAGTCTGGATGGAGAGAAATGCATGATTTTGTGAAATGATAAAAAAAAAACCCCAGTGAATTCAAAACTGGGTTGTTTTTTTTCCCCCGCATCATATTTTCCATATATGGACTGTATGCATTACATAACGTTACATTCATTTGTCCAAAGCAACTCACTATACGAGGAAAGTTTCAGGACGGTGGGAGAACCGGAGAAAAGTTCTAAGTGCGAAATCTTTATTTAAGAGTAAAGCAAGAAGATGGAGGGTGCAGTGGAGGAGATGCTCTCTGGACTGGTGAGTCTTCAGGAGGTTTTGGAAGCTAGAGAGGGATTCTGCTGCTCTTGGGAATGGACGGTACATCTTAAGATGCAAGCGAGGAAAACCTGTCTTTTGGTGAAGTGAAGTGACCGTCATATGTGAATACGCCACAGCACACAGTGTGAAATTCATCCTCTGTATTTAACCCATTCACCCACGTGGAGCAGCAGGCAGCCAGGAGCACAGCGCCCGGGCCGCAGTGTGTGGGGACGGTACCTTGCTCAAGGGAACCTCAGTGGTGCCACTAGCAGTCCTGGGATTCGAACCCACGGCCTTCTGATCGCAGGGGCAACTTTCTAACCAGCAGGCCACCAGCTGCCCTAAATATATAAGATGGGTCATTTAAGGTTAAAAAGAAAGATGCCCCTGGACAAGTTCCTCTCTGGGCATATTTGACCAATAGAGACAAGCTGGATATGCAGACGTTATCTGACTTGTCAGTCACACTCTGCCTGAAGTGCGAACCAACAAAAAGCTGCTTGGGGAGACTGAGCAATGGGTTAAAAGTGCCTTCCTGAAAGTTCAAGACAACCACACGCACCGGAGCGTTCAGATTCACAACCAAAATATGAGAAACATCTACACACATTCTCCCTCTCACACACACACACACAAACACACACTCCTGCCAACAATCTAGTCTGGCTTGTTTATGTCATTTACATGAAAGAATGCTGGTGATACGAGGGTGTGTGCACTCGTACATGTTTAACATGACAGGTCCAAATACAAGCAGGAAATTAGAACGTACGAAAAAATATTAAAAACAGAACAATAAAAAAACAATAGATCTCACAATTCAGTGTCAGTGTCTAGGATGTGTTGGTGAATAACTGCAATAGTTTTGTTCATGTTTATAAGGACGTTTGAATAAACAAACTTGAATGTATTATGCAGATTTGTCACGTATGAGATGCTTCAGGGTAATAATAGATATAATAGAAGCCAGTGTGCAGATGCTGGAAAGGACAAGTCAGGTGCTTTTTGGACCTAGACTCTGTTTTCTGTATCTGTAGAGTGCAGTGGATTACCAGCATGCCTCTCTGAATTGAATAAAACACAATTAGAATAGAAGTCAATAGGCAACCGCCTGAAGTGTCTGCTCATTACTTTCCATTACGAATGTTTTGAGTAGCATTTTCATCTCTGTTCTACTGCTGGTTCGCTGTCATCTGTCGTCTGTTACAGGCGCAGCAGATAGAGATTAGGTTCAAAAACGATGGACTACTCCTTTAATCCGACTGGTGGTGATGGAGAAAAACCCAGCCGTGGCATCGCTGGGTTCGGTATTGGCATGTGCTGATACTGGATGTGGAGGAGAAACGTCCAACGACAACAAACTCACTGGTGCTCGGAAAGGTTTGGGAACGTTCTCCTTAATTCGTGCCACAGTTTATTTGACCCGTGTGTCATTTTTTCCCAGAATTTTCTAAACAAGTGATGGGGAAATTCCTCAAGGCCACAGGACTGTGAGGTTTAGTGCTTTTCTTACTCTTACAGATTGTAATGCTTGCTGTTCACCTTTTAAGGCCTGTTGTGAATGCGCATTCAGACATTTCTATTTAAATATTCATATGTATGCACGTTTTTGTATACAGCAGTGAAAAAGATAAATAGTAATACCGTTTGAATTTACCCACGATTCTGACAATGGAGTAAGTTCAGATAATTACTGTAGATTATCTTAAAACTGATACTGCACAGGTCCATAGAAATAGTTCTTTATAAAAATGTGTGTGTGTGTGTGAAAAG
>JBBJLS010082318.1:0-24657 GCA_037577275.1 Bryconaethiops microstoma
TGTGTGTGTGTGTGTGTGTGTGTGTGTGTGTGTGTGTGTGTGTGTGTGTGTGTGTGTGTGTGTGTGTGTGCATCTGTAGAAACAATGACCCAAGCCTTGATGGAGGACGAAGAGTCTGAGACAGAGATGGGCTCTGGAGTCATTGCTGCCTTTAATACGTTTAAAGCTCAGCTAAAAGAACACTTCTCTGTAAGTAAGCATCATAGAAATGCTTGCACAGAACTGGATCAAGCATGTGATGTAAGCAGATACCACAAGACATTGGTTTACTGTTGTTTACAGTCCAGGTATAAGAAGATTGAAGCGAAGTCACTGAGATCTTTAACTGACTGCCAGAAAAATGTGACTTCTCTGCTCAGAACAGCACACCAGCAGAGGTAAAAGCAGTTCCCATTATAATCATGTGCTGGGGGGTTTGCTTTCAGTGGCTGACCAGCCACTGTTAACATTAAGAGATGAGAAGATAAGACAAACCTTCTTGTCCAACAAGTGGGAAATTTGCATTGCTATGGCAGAATGTGGACAGTACAAAGGTAAGAGCAGCAAAACAATAGATTACAAAAGGGAATAGAAAGTACACTTTACAACTAATAAAAAAATATATAGCTAATTAGCTATTATTCATCTGCCGGTTGCTCTGAGCCTATAACAAGACTTGCTGTGCACGATAGACTTGCTGTGCAAGTTTTTTTTTTTTTCCCCCCCGTTTTCACCATAATTACTACCATCAGTAACTCATTACTCAAGGTTCCCACACCTTCTCAAACATAGTTTGACACAGATCAAGAGTAATTACTGCCCAAAAAATAATTTTTCGTGGGCCATAAGGTGGCAGTAACGCATCTAAAAACTGTTTGTAATGCCCGTTTCTTTAAAAAAAACAATTGAAATCGAGGTTGGAGCTCCACCGAAATATGTGGAATGACCTTTTACTTTATTTTTCATCATTTTTGCAAAGTTTTTTATTTATTTTTTTTCTTCAATTCTATAGGTGTGGCTCTTTTTAGGATGCCAGGTGGCACAGCTGTGGTTTTTGCTTTGTTTAGAGATTATACGTTTGAATTTGACTACTGGGGGCAAATTTACCACCGTTTTAACACTCGTAATAAATCATGCAGTTCATGTGTTCATGTTTTACTGAGTGTGAAGCATTACTAGACTCACTGAATATTTAACTTACTTATTCCTTTGTGTTTTCCTGTGTGAAGGCTTGTGCATCTGGAACACTTCCAGGACACTGTAGTGCAGCAGCTGGGACAGCTGGAGCAGAACTGTCTCTCCCTCAAAAACATCGAACAGGAAACTGTGGTCTGTGTTCATCTTTCAGGCCCAACTTCAGTAGCATCACCTCATTATATTTATTTTAACAGAGACTGATTTGCCAAAAAAGTAGACCAATTATTTCCCATTTCTCTCTCTCTCTCTCTCTCTCTCTCTCTCTCGTCCTTTATTCCAGAGGTTCTGGCAGTCTCAGTCTGGTACAGTGAAGGCTTTCTGTGATGAACAGCAGAAGAGGTAGCCTACAAAATCTATTATCGTCGTTAAGAAACGAGTGACAACTTTTCAGTTTGTAAATATGTTCAAGTCGTTTCGGTAATCTCTCCTTTGTCCAGGTTGGATGCTCTAGATCTACTAGGAGAGAGCGTCCAGGTGTCACAGGGCCAAACAAGGACCACTGAAGAAACAGCTGGTGAGGTGGGTTACACTGCAAAAGTCCCTATAAGTCTGGAGGATTAACAGGGAGGGAGCTAGAAAGATCTCTATGAGGAGGAGCGTTGGTGACCACTGATGTAGATGGAAATGAACAAGTAACAAACTTTACTACCCCTTCACTCTTACGTGGTTGCTTACAAAATCAATCAGGAAACACACAGGGACAAGAACAAAATGTAAAATCTAAAGTAATTCAGATAAGCACTGCAGAGAAATGCTCTGTATGAAATACACTATGCTATACACAAAATGCTGGGAAATAAAAATACTGTAGATAATAAAAAGAAATTAAAAAATGAACATGTGCCTCAAGTCCAATTCAATATCTTCTTTTTCAGTCCTCAGTTGCCCACACGTCCCTCTCGGCTCCAGTGCTAAACCGTGAAGAGACTGAAGAAAAGCAAAGGGGTCCAAGCAGTGTTCCAGTGTCCACAACTTCCACATGAGCTTATCAAGACTGATCAAGACTTCAATTGCACATTTTTCTTTACTTATATAACCAGTATCTGGGAAGCATACACTGAAAAAAATTATCTTGAGCATTGCATAGATGTTTGTTCACTGTACTTGTTTGAGAATATTATTTTTCCTTGAACACATGCTGAATTATTTCTTATTACATTCAAATGTAAATGAAGGCAATGATACTGCATGGAGATATTTTGCTCCCTTTCTGTGGGTCATTTTGTTTGTCATTTAAAACCTTTACCGTGTCTCAAAACATCATCAGTACTACGTGATGTAGGTATTTTTCTTTGCATGTTGGTCTTTCGATGCTCTCCGACTGAGATTTAGCACTTAGAAAGGATGGAAACAGCTGGTTTGAATGATCTGTGCAAAAGGCCGTAACATAAATGTCTGTGTCCCAATCCTCATATAATCTTATATATGTGAATAAATAGGAATACATTCACCAGTAATACCAAGTATTAATCATCATAAAGGCACAAACTCTCAGCCATCACCATGATAAAAGGAAGTATGACTCATCAGACCCGGACACCCTCCAATCCTCCGTGACGTGAGCGGTTCTGATGGTCTTTCAGTGGTGGACAGGGGTCAGCATGGGCACTCTGACCGGTTTGTGGCTACTGACGCTGTGTGCATTCTGACACCTTTCTGTCATAGCCTTCAGTAATTTATGAGACAGTAGCTCCTCTGACAGATTGCACCAGATAGTCTAGCACGAGTTACGCACTCGTATCAGTGAGCCTTGGGTGCCCAAGACCCTGTCACTGGTTCACTGGTTGTTTTTCTTGGACCCCTTTTGGTAAGTGCTCATCACTGCCAACCCTGGAACACCAGACAAGACCTGCCATTTAGGAGATACTCTGACCCAGTCGTCACAATTTGGTCCATGTCAATGTCGCTTGGATCCTTGTGCTTTTCTGCTTCCAGCATTTCAAGAACTGACTGTTCAGTTGCTGCCTAACACATCCCACCCTTTGACAGGTGCCACTGAAACAAGACAATGTTATTCATGTCACCTGTCAGTGGTTTTAATATTATGGTTGACCTGTGAATGTCTATATGTGTATGTATATGACTGAGTCCAGTTCCTTTACCTGTCGGTGGGGCAGGAGGGTTGACTTTACCACAAAGCTATTTTGCAAATAATTGGGATGTTTATTTTTCAGCAGAACTTAAAAACGTAAAACGGAACATAATGTGAAGTCCACAGAAAATAGCTAAACTCAAGTATAGGCAGGTATTGTTTATTAACTTGATTTCTTTAAGATTTTAATCTTAGTCATACTTATCTAATGTAGAACAAAAATTACTTACAGAGCAAGATTGTCAAAAACGTGGGGTCCAAAATTCTAAGAGCACGATCAGAAAATACTTTCTTTGACCATTTGTTTCTAATTTACTGTTTGCATTACAGATTGTACTCAGTGTAAGAACATGAGTAAAAAGTAGAATCTCTGACATTTTATTGTAGATTTTAAAGATTTCTGATATCCCCAAGTTTGTGAAAAGCATCTGAAGAGTAGATCAAATACACCAGAGTCATTTGTACATCGGTTAGAGATCAGATTCCAGTTAGTCATAATATGGTCAGTGTCACACATATTTGAATAGTGTCTTAGAATTCTGGATGTTTCTTTCTTTCACTTGTCAAAAACTTTTGTCATTTTAAATCCCTTAAAATGAAAAAACATTGATTTTCATTGTGATTTCAGACGTTTGGACCCCACTGTTTGAACATTTTAGAAAACAGTGTCACTAAAAAGAGCACAATTTGCCCTAAATGATAGAATGGGACTCTAGTCAGAGTTGCAGAGTTTTGGCAGTACAGTTTGCTTGCATTCTAGCCATGTGTAGATGGACAGATTGTATTAGCGAGCATTCAAGCTTTACTGGAGTATGTAGGTCCATCAGTTAGCTGTCATTCAGCCTTCGGAACGGTGTAGAGGTCCAGCAGTCATTCATGGATATTCACTGAGCAGTACAAGGATAGCACCTATTCTCTATTTAACAGAGGAAGCATTTGCAGCATTGTGTGAAAGCAATGAAAGATGTAATACCAGCCATGCTCAGAGCTAATAAAAGTTCAAACAGCAAATCTCTGAAGCGGTGAAACACTACGGCAGAACACCGTGACAGCAGGAACAAACAGTACTGTGAAAACTCTGACCTCCAGGTCACTATTCACATCTGTCAAAAATGAAAATACACAGTATAGGTACAGATACAGCATGAAAGTCATAAAAAGTTCATCAAGTTCATCCAAGATCAGAGCTGTGTTTTCTGAAATTTAAACAGTGTCACTGAGATGTCTGGGAATTGTCCTGTTGTCCTCCACATCTGTTAAGTCCTACAGTCTCTGGGTAATGTTCAGGCAACTTAAAGAAACTGGACAGATCCAGACATGAGGTATAGGCAAACACCAAGGTCTTGTTTAAAAAACCGCAGCATACAACGCAGGAACACTCCAGAATTTTTCAAATCTGCTGGTTCTCTCTTGTATGACTGATTACCACAAACAATAATTTGTCTTTGACACACCTGTGAAAAAATAATGCTGGTATATTCCCTTAAATTCTCAACATCAGACGGACACCAGTGCATAGTCCAGATCACAGGTACAAACTATTGCCTGGAAAAAGGTAGTTGTAAGGTAAGATAAGATAAACCTTTATTAGTCCCACAAGTGGGAAATTCGCTTAGTAACGGTTTTATCAACTGTTGCCTAGATCATCTCATGACCTGCATCCTGTGCAAATCAGACATTTCCATTTGGCAACAATGAACAGAAGGCATTTTTCATATGCAAAAAAGCAGCATTATCCAAGATGATTTCCTACACACATCCAAAACTGGAAAGAATATGCAATCAAAGAAAATGAAATTCGTTCTTCTTTGAATACTTTTATGGAGGTTTAGTTCGGGCACCTGTCGATGTGTGAGAAGTTTCCAGGAATTACTTCTACTAAGATTTTTCTATATAAAGTTGCATTAATGTACTGTAGACCTAAAAACCTGAAAAACAGTTGCTATGACAAAAATATCACTCATCGGGAAGGTCTGTAGGTAGGTTGCATGTGTGTGACGTTCAATATTTTCAACAAAAAGAAAATGTTTTATGAGGGTTTTAGGTTCAGTCTGATTGTGTCTGGCTTGGAATAAGTGAAAAACTTTGTAACATTCGTGGTTCTGAATACTACAGCAAGGCACTGTTTTTTATTAATATGCTACGCTTATGAGTTTATGAACGTCTAGAGTTTATCCATACATTCAGTCCTTACTTACATTACTGAGTTACTGCAAAAATAACTTTACTCTTCAATCAGCCTTTCTCAACAGGGTTGGGCATTATCCACTTTTTCCATGCCTTTCAACTAGTCTTCAAATATTGCCGCAGTACACAGTATTACTTGCAGGCGGGGGTTTGACATAAGTGACGTTAAAACTGTTTGCCGCTTTCTGTGCTGTCTTGTTCTGTGTTTTTTCAAAAAGATTAGTTCACTTAAGCAAATAATGTAATACTGGATGATTTTCACCATTCATTCATTTTCTGTAACCACTTAATCCTTACTAGGGTTTGCGGGTACCCGGACCCTATACTGGGGCTAATGGGTGCAAGGCAGGGGCACCAGCCCACCACAGGACACACACACACACACACACCCACACACACACCTATGGTCAATTTAGGATCCCCAATTCACCTGACGCTCATGTCTTCGGACTGTGGGAGAAACCAGAGGAAACCCACCCCACCACGAGGAAAACATGCAAACTCCACACACACAAGGTCAGGACCCAGATTTCAACCCCCCCAACCTTGGAGATGCGAAATGACAGTGCTACACACTGCACCACCGTGGTTTCATCATTCAATAAACGTCTAAACATCCATATAACAACTATACAACCAGTGCTAGCTAGAAGTGAGGAGCTGTTTAGCAATAGCTTAGCTAGGATAAACACAGCTCAACATTTCGTTTAGGCTAACTAAAGCGCAGACACAAGTAAATGGTAATGATTCAAATCTTGAGGGAGTGAAGTCGATCCAACGGTTGTTGAAGGGATAAAAATATGAAATTAAAATGAAATTTTTAGCACTGTAAGCATCCCGCCCAACTAACTGGTGCACTGCTAAAAAAGTGTAGACAATAAAAACTAATACCTGAGAGAGCAAAACTGAGTGACTCATGTTGGAGTGACAGAAAAGGAAAATGTAACCTGTGGTTGATTTTGCTACATTAGCAATAGCTTAGTTAGGCAAAAAGTGACACACACTTCATTATAAGCTCAGCTCCAGCTAACTGAAGCTAATATGTTTAGCACTTGTTTAGAGGACTCACCTCTGAGAGAATAACACTCAAAATGTTCTGTGTTGCGTGAAGCTCTTACCCTTCGCTGAGCCACTGTTATGCATAGTTTGTCTTTGCCCTGATTTTTCCCTTCCTTTAATGCCATTTATCAATACTTATAGCATCACTAATAAGTTATGCCCCCTTAATGTAAATGACCGGATTATGCTTAATTGGTGGTTTATGACAATACTGCGATATACTGGCATTATACTGCCCAACCCTATCTCTCAATACTCTCAATAGTGGTCAGTCAAGGATTATTTTGATGACAAATGCATGTGTTTCCTTAATATTCTATGAATTTGATTCTCAGATCAAAGTACGAACGGAAGCGAGTTCAAACTAATTATCCTATGAATAATAATGGATGGTATTGAGGGGATTGTGTATTTTGCCATGATGTATGGCTGTAGTTCTGCATATGTCTCACTAAGACATATTTCACATTTTTCAATTTTCATTTTCAATGCCCAGATTGTCTTTAGAGGAAAGAGCCCAACTGAAGTTAAAAAAGTACTCTATACAAAAACAGCAATAACTGTATAATTACAGTGGATTATCCCTACTGTCAGATTACTGTCTCAGCAAAATTTGATTGAAGAAAATTAATGATAAACAGTCACGTTCTGTTGTTACTGTAGCTTATGTTTGGCTCCGTTGAGGGCAACTGAGATGCCATTCGTATGATTTCTCGCCATCTCTCCAGCTTTGTCATCTCTTTCTGGCCTTTTTCTGTATGTCTGCAATAAAGTGATATTTGATTTGTTAATTAAATCATCATTATTGCTAAGCTAGTGTGCATAAAACAAGAAGTTCAAAATGTCCTTTAGCAGCTAAATATACTATATTGACAAAAGTATTGGGACACCTGACCATTAAACCAACAGGCACTATAATGACAGTGCACTCAAAAACATAGACTTTAACATGAAGTTTGTCCCCTCTTTGCAACTATAACAACTTTCACTCTTCTTGGAAGCCTTTTCACAAGATTTTGGAGTTTCTGTGTGAATTTGTGTCCATTCATTCTGTAGAGTATTTATGAGGTCAGACACTGACGTTGGACGAGAAGGTCTGGCTCTCAATCTCCATTCCAGTTCATCCCAAAGGTGCTGGATGGGGTTGAGGTCACGACTCTGTGTGGCCAGTCAAGTTCTTCCACACTGAACTCATCCAAACAAACTGTGTCCACAAAGTTGGAAGCAATGTGTTGTCCAAAATGTCTTGGTATGATAAAGCATTAAGATTAAGCCCTTCACTAGAAGTAAGGGGCCTAGTCCAAACCTTGAAGAACAGCTGTGTCCCAATACTTTTGTCCATATATTGTATGCAGTTAAGTGCTAATAGTGAGCCTCTTTTTCAGCTTCCAAACGCCTTCACTTTACTGGTAAATCATACAGGTCACTGTTTTTTCTGTGCCACAGACACTCTGCAGTCAGGAAGACGTAAAAGCAAAAGACCACAAATAAAATGACTAGAAACCATTTGTTTAACTAATAGACAACACTTTCTGTAACTGATTATGGCTCCTTACCTTCATATAGAAGTTGACAAACAACAGGACGAGTGTAACCATGTAACTGGACTGAAACATCAGGCAGCCCAGAGGGAATCCACAAGGGAAAACCGCCGCACTGAGTGTGTGTGTTATGGTTAATATAAACTGGACCTGAAAGCAAAACAAGAAACAGAAATGAACAATACTTAGACAACGAACCCTCTTCTACAGCCATATGCAAAAGATTGAACACACTTGGTCAATTCTAATTTTTATTTTCTGAGTGAAAATCAATGCAGATCCAGTGCAGAGAACACACATAATTCTTCAGTGCACAATTAATGAATCATATAAAACATTAACATAAAAGTTTGAACATAACCAGATATCAAACACATTTGGACATTTGCATATGAATGTATGCATAATTCTGCAGAATGGGATTAATGTAGAAGAAAACATAAGGACTAAACCCCTAAAAAGAACAAAATTCAAATGGCAGAATAGAACACTCTGAAAAATACATTTTCACTGATGCTGTCATAAGAGATCCTCGTGACTCTGCGTGACTTTCGCCCTTTTAATTGTCTGAACATTTCATGCACATTGACAGTCCTGAACTACCTGGAACAAAATCTTATTACTAATGTACACTAGTGTTCTAAAGTTTGGAATTACTTGTCATTGCTATCAGGCCAGAGAAGGTGGCCATTAAAGCTTCTCCCCAGCTCTGGCCAAAGAAGCTGTCTTCTCCAAAGGGTGGAGACACTTGTGGTGTCTAATCTCTCTGTAAATTGTGGTCATAGATCCCACTGTAGCTTTCAGGACTGTAGCAAACAGTCACTGGGGATGTGATCCAGGGTCCCTCTTTAGAGGCACATGGGCTTGGTAGAATGTCAGACAGTCTGGATTAAAAATATTTTATTTGATGGGACTTGGCTTTCCACAGCCAAGCCATGAGACTTGCTCTACTGTTTGATTTTATCTTGGACGGATGCTAATATTCACTAGTATATTAGCGACTCCAACAACTTTCTCAGGCTCTTCACTGGTTTCTTGGTGACGATATCTTTGTGCTGCCAAGTACAAAGCGAAACCTGTCAATGGCCTTGAAGCTCATGCAAGTCCAGGTGATCAGCTCCTCAGGGACACACCTGCTCCCTGGGACAGACGCTGTTGTCACAGTCAGATCATCCGTACACTATGAAACCAAATGCCTTAATTTTACTCCTTAAAATTACCTTAATTTTGACCATAATTTCTCATACAGGAAATGAAGGAAAATAAGGGGAAAAGTGCACAGATTCAAATTTTTTCAAATTTGCCCCTTAAATAACAGAACCTCCTGAAATAACGCCTTAAATTTAAGATTAAGGGGTTCACACTCATGCCTTAAATCAAATTTTAAGGTAAAATTAAGGGGTCGGTTTCACAAATTAATGTCCACTTAATTCAAATGAAGGGGTTTGGTGTATTTTCAGGGGTAAATTAAGGGAGATTTTTAAGTACATTGTGTTTCGTAATGATATGGGCCCTAAAGGGAGGCTGTCAGAAGTGTGGGCTCTCTGATCTGAACCAAAATTCTCCAGCATGTTCATCGCGAGTGCGAAAACAATCACTGAAATGCTGCATCCAGTGTCGGGACAGAGGGTAGCCGCTACACCAGTGTGGCGTGGTGGAGGAACCCAAACGCGGAGTAGCGCGAGAGAGTTGGTTTTGTCATGAGAACGCTCACTAATAGAGTACGGATTCCCACCGGAATCCGCGTTCTCACTCACACAGAAGGTACGATAGAGCCGGAGCACTCACGGAAGGTGTGGAAAGATGGTGAGGACACTGGCTACCCGCCATACCTGGGCTTAAATATCATGTGACGTGCTTATTTCCGGTTGCCCTTGCGTGTCACGTGACCTGCGTACGTGACATCCAGCAATGGTTCCCCTCTCAAGTTTGTGTCGCTCTGATGCTGACGATGCAACAGAGACTTGCAGTCTGAACCTGTTAGTCTAGAATTAGATCCCTGAACTTCCTGGGATGTGGTGCCAGTTCAGTGCCTCTTTGACCAGCTTGTTGGATACGGCCCAAGCTATCAAAGGAGGAGTTTTTCATCATCAATGCTGAAAAATATCTTTCCCTCAACACAGAGCAGCACGAGTTTTGAACTGACTCGACTCTTTTCTTTTGGAATCCACACTCCTTTTGAATACCTTCACTGATTAGCCTCCTCGCCCCTCCTCCAGATCAATTTCAGAATCTTCCAGAGTCTGTGGAGTAATTCTGGGCATTTCTTCTAAACCTTGAAAGGTACCCCAACTGGACCAGGGCCTGACCTTGCTCTTGCCTTATTGAACAACTCCTGGAACTCCTTCCAGCTGGGATCCACCCTGAGGTAGCAGTGGCACCTGACCTCAGCATTCAGATGTTAAATGTACTGTAACTTCATTCTCAAAGTCATACAGTCCTTATGAAATCTCTGACTCTGTTATTTCTAAAAATGAGCTGAAACCTATAAACCCGAAACCTATGAAGACTAGTAGTATCCTTTTTCAGCTTAAGTTTTTTCAACAAAATGGTTTTACTTTAATTAAATGTAATAAGATTTCTCTTCTAAAGTTACCATAACAGGGAGGTTTTGTTATGACAGTGATGAGATTATTGTTTTGTGATGTACTGACCAGCTGAGCTTGTGTGAGGTAGCGTTTCCACCACAGGTATTTCTGCATGGAAGGGATGGTGGAGAGACCATAGTATGAGTACATCAGTACATGGATGAAACTGTTCAGTGTGGGCCCAAAGAAACCTGCACAAAAAACGCACAGTTATTTCACTGATATTTTAGTATTCTAGAGGGTCACAGCAGCGTGCAGTTCGGTGTGTACTGTACTCTGGTTCTACTGATTCAACTTTCTAAACTAGATGTGCTGCATTGAGGTGCATATGCCATTATGATTATAAATGAGCCTACGAATGATTATATTAAGGTCATTCATTCATACAAGCTGCTAAAGTGTGATCAACTACTAGTGGTCATTTTGTTAAGCAAGCCAAATGGAACTCATATTGGCTAGTGAAGAGTCATGAACCTTCTAGAGTCCAAATTGCTATAATAATTTTGTCATTTTTACCAAAACAGCTGTTAAGCAATTGCCAAACAAGCGCTTTGTGGCTACCCCAGGTCACGCACACCTTGGGACACAAAGCTCTTATTTCGTATCAGTCATGTGTCAAGTTTCATGTGAACTGGCAAAATGTAAGTATATGAGTGTATATGTGTTTAATAAAAAAATGTAAAAACCCACACACACATTGTTACTTTACAGTGACAACATTCAACCCAACGAACACCAAAAGAAAGACTTTGCTCTCATGCAAACATGCGTCTGCTCCTGTTTTCTTTCTGACTTTACACATTCATACTTAAAATTCGGAGGTATAAGTTACAGTCTGGAGGAATGGGCCAAAATACCAGCAACAGTGTGTGAAAACCTTGTGAAGACTTACAGAAAACGTTTGACCTCTGTCATTGCCAACAAAGGGTATATAAGAAAGTATTGAGACGAACTTTTGTTATTGACCAAATACTTATTTTCCACCATAATTTGCAAATAAATTCTTTGAAAATCAGACAATGTGATTTTAAATGGATGTATTTATTTATATGGATATTTTATAATATAATCCTGGTAAATGTCAGGACAAAGTAAGTAAAGTGACCCCTTATAGCTACGTGTGAACACATCACAGCACAGCACACAGTGTGAACAATGTGAATTTCTTTCTCTGTATCTAACCTATTCACCATGTGAAGCAGTGGGCTGCCCACAGGGAGCAGTGTGTGGGGACGATACCTTGCTCAAGGGTATCTCAGTGGTGCCAGTGGCAGTCCTGGGATTCAAACCAATGTTTGAACCCACTCACATTATTCTTACGCTGCTACATTGTCTATTTATTATTTATTTATTGTAGTGTTCTGTCGCCATACCTATAGTGCAATACTCATCACCTCTGAAGGTTTAGGTAATGTCCACATTTGCTGTCTATTTATTGCCTATCTGTTGTCCTCTGCTTGTTGTAAATTACACTCTGTTGAATGTTGCATGTTACTATATGTTGCAACGCGGTCCATGGAGAAACGTCTCATCTCAC
Source organism: Bryconaethiops microstoma (assembly GCA_037577275.1). Taxonomy (NCBI): domain Eukaryota; kingdom Metazoa; phylum Chordata; class Actinopteri; order Characiformes; family Alestidae; genus Bryconaethiops; species Bryconaethiops microstoma. The sequence goes on from JBBJLS010082318.1 coordinate 12,181, forward strand.
TTTGTAGTTGTACACAGTTGCTGATGACAATAAAGTAACCTTGAACCTTGAATCAATGGCCTTCTGATCGCAGCGCCAACTCCCCAACCACTAGGCCACCAGCTAATGGTATAGTAGCTAAAAAAGTAAAGCCAAGTAAAATAGGTAAATGTCTTTTACTAAAGGTTACTGCTATAAACAGAGAATCTCCACAATAATATAAAAAAACACTCATAATAGCCATTCTAGGATTGGTTGGCTTGTGACTTACTAGTTAATGTTTAGCCAGTAATTAGCCTATGATTAGTTAACCTGTGATTGGTTAGTCAGTGATTAGTTACCCTGTGATTGGTTAACTAATGATTAGTTAGCCTGTGATTGGTTATTCTATGATTGGTCAGCCTATAATCAGTTAGCCTATGATTGGTTAGCCTGTGATTAATATGATTCGTTTATCTTTGATTGATACTACTGCACACCTGTTTGTAGTTCAGAATGTTCTATGTTCGAGAGCCAGACCTCCTTTTGCTCCCTCTTGCCATCGCTCAACACACACTGCAGCTGTGCCCATGCGTTCATTTCCGAATAGAGTCAACTGGTGCGTGTTTCCTGTTGGTACCACCCTGTGTGGACATGAATGGATGACCCCTTTCCCTCAAAGTTGGATTTCCTTTGCAGATTTTGCTCTGGTAGAGGACATGCATATGATATAGTTGCCAAGCCCCAGGCATCAAAATCTTTTATCTCTTCATTGGCACAGTCCTGCCGTTCAGTTCCCAGCAGAAGTTTCAGTGTGCTCCACTGGAATCATGAGACTAGGTTAAATAACACTTCCAAAGAATAACACCATACGTCTCAAAACAACTTTTCTCAAAATCTACAGGGCTCTTCATGTCTCTCTTTATTGCACTCACAGGACTCAAATTTGTCAGTACCTTCTTCCACACTGCAATCATATAAATGACACCTGTTTTAAGAATCTGGTCCCAAACTGCATCCAATATCAACTGTTTTTTGGTGAAATATTTGGGTTTTTTTGTGAAATACTTTACACACTCACAAGTGCAAAAATTCTACCGCTTACAGAGAAAACAATGTGCTTTTTTTTTAGTTTTCTGGTACAATTTATATAAGTCTTAGAATTAAGCTCTTTGTAAATAGCTCTATTCTGTACATACTATAGCAGAGTGTATTAACCCACAAATCATTCTGTGCATGGTATTACACTACTTTTATCTGTTATTATGTGACATTACTCTACACTATTGGAATGTCTCTTCACATCCATGTACCTTGCATTTTTGCCCTAATTTAGCTGTTCATTCCAGCCATTTCCACTCAACACAGACAGACACCTGTGCTGTCTGGTGCCTTTACTACACTGAAAAACAAGTTAGTGTTGGAGCGGCCTTAAAATTGTTCACTGAAACTTCTTTTGTTGTGTTAACTTACTATTAGAAGTTCAGAACATTAAGGAAATCTAAGAGCCAACTTAAAGTGTTGTTCAGTGCGATGTTTCATATTCCCAATAACCTTCTCATATGTGCTATACAACCCGTAGTTTAGTGAAATAGTGAAAGTGATCATTCGGTCACACACCACAGCACACAGTGTGAACAGCACGAAATTCTTCCTCTGCGTTTAACCCATTCACCAAGTGAAGCAGGTGGCAGCCAGGAACACGGCGCCGAGGGAGCAGTGTGTGGGGACGGTACCTTGCTCAGGGAACCTCAGAGGTGCCACTAGCAGTCTTGGGAATCGAACTTCTTGATCGCAAGGTGAACGCCCTAACCACTAGGCCACCATCTGCCCCCTATTTGAATCTCTTTGTTCCATTTTCTAGTCTCAGGAGTGATTCAGGGTTACATTTCTCTACATGTTGTAAGTTTATAACTGTGCATGTGACAAATAAAATTCTTGAATCTTGGATATTGCATTGATACTATACACCCTGGAACTTAATAAAAAATTAAGATCAGAAAAAGAAAGGAAAAAGAAAATATGCCTTGTTGTTAGAAAGTGAATGTATTGTATATTTAAACTTGTTTAAGGAACACAACTGGAACCTTACCTGGTCCATATCTTCCTCATCTCAATCTAAAACTATACCAAAGTCTGCTTAAATAAAAAAAAAACAGTTGTATGTGGTTAAGGATAAGCAGTTCACAGAGTGGATGGATGTATGTTTTGGAGATAAAAGCATGGTAAATTAAAATTTAATTGATAAAAATTATATATAAAATTATATAAAAATTATACATCATGGAAAAAATAAAATGTAAGAAATACACTGATCAGCCACTACATTAAAACCAAGGACAGGTGAGGAGAATATAATGGCTATAGGCAGGGTCGGACTGACCATCTGGCATATCGGGCATTTTCCCAGTGGGCCGACGTGCTATTTGGGCCGACACCCTTTATCCATTTATTTAATAATTTACTGGTCTGACCGGCCCATAAGACTCGTAGATCGAGACCCAAGTGACTGGGCTGGTTCAATCAAATTTTTAAACACCACCACCTTTCACTTTGGTCCCTGTGCCTGTGTAATGCATTCGTCAAAAAAAAAGTCAACACAGGAGTTTATTTCCTGACCACCGGCCCCTGAAACACTAATCTGCGGCCCATTGGTTCTTTTCTTTACTGACACGGGGCTGATCCAATCACATCTTTAAACTCCTCCCCCTTTTGGCTCTGTGCCAGCGTGCAGTGTCAGTGGATGAGATGGAGAGAACACGTAAAGGGGCGCAGAGAAACTGTACCACCCTTGGTAAATCTGTGCCATACAAGACAGTTAGTGGTGGTATATAAACTAACTGTTTAGAAAGTTATGGTGATAACACACCAATAAAATAATTGTTTTACGGCCACGCTAGTTTGTCTTATTACATTTATGAACTCCGGTGAATATTGTCAGTGTTACCGCTAGCAGAACGGCTCTTTATAACACATTGTGTAGACTTGCTAAAACAATAGACATTTAAGTTACTTCTTTTATGTCTTCCATGCTGAACTAAACTGTCTTATTGAAAGTGAGAACATTATTTTTTAACCACCATTTGTCAACATTAACAGTGAGACAGCAGTTGATTATTTATTATCGGTTGTGGGGTGAGTAGTAGGAAACTTCTGGGGCATGGTGTTAGAGGCAGCTTTTCTGTAGGTATTATGAACAATATACAGACATACATGCTTTTTAACATCTCTCTCTCTCTCTCTCTCTCTGTCTCTCTCCCTCGCTCTCTCTATCTCTGTCATATACAGAATGCCCTCTTTTTTTCCCAAATATTCATTAAAAGATTCAGCTGCATCATTTTTGACTGGGTAAGTTCAGAATTCATTGAATACTACTTTGCTGAATATTACTTTTATTGAGTACTACTTTGTTGGTATACACATTCATGGGAGCGCAAAGATGAGTGGTGTGCATACTTGTATGTGGTGGGCCGTTCTACCTCAAAATGCCGGGGCTGTTTTGTTGTTCCAGTCCTCCCTTGCCTATAGGCCCAGGAGGGACACTGGCCTTTTTCCTTACAATGCAGACATGTTATGTTGAATGGTGCGCTACTATAGTCCAGGAATTTCATTTTGAAATTGTATGAGTCATTGTGAGCATATATGACAACACGGACTTGAAACAGAAATGAATGATCATTTATGGACAAGAATTAATTGTGGCCGAACAAGTATCCCAATCATGCATGGTTTCTGTGGTGCTAATGACGGTGGCTCGTGTGGTCGACCTCTGTGACATTTCCAGATGGTGAGTGGACAAATACTAAGAAAACAAATCAAGTCTTACTTAACCCGAAGGTTTTAGATATACAGCATCAGACGATTTAGGATTTCCCATTTTACCACATCTGAAAAACGCTTCAAACACTTCTGTTTGTGACGAAAGGGAAAGATAGTCCAGTGATGATGTTGATTACTCTGGTCGTTGACTGATCGCATGAATGACGAAGGTCTCCAAGTGGTGTCCTTTAAAAAACGCCCCCAACTGCTTCCCTGTGTTTATGCAACCTTTTCCTGTTAGTGTGCGCACTCTGGAATGATGCAGGGTGATACTCCTTGTGTAACATAATCTAAAGTGTAAATATATCTGACTCACTCAACACTGAAATGGTCATTTTAAAAATATTGCCCATTAATACTGTATTGTCATCAAGCACATCATGGACACTTTCCTTAATTATATTCTAGTTACACATTAAAGACTATTTTTATCTTAAAACGGGTATTTACTGGGACGTTGTCCCTGCTTTGCCGGTTAACAGCATCTACTATTCTTGGAAGATTTTAAACTAAAAGTTGTGACATTGCTGTGAGGATTTGATTGCATTCAGCCACAAGAGCATTAAAGAGGTGAGGTACTGATGTTGGATGATTTGTTTTGGATCATTTTCATTGCTCCACAGCAACACTGCCAGGGGACTTTATACCCCTCTAACTGATGCTCTGTGTTGGACATGGTGACCTTAGACTCATGTACGGCCGCTGTTTCGTTCAAATGGCAAAACTTCCTGTAGGGAATGTATTGGTTTGTGTGTGTGCAGCTGAATGCCTGTGAAACCAGTGGATCCTTAACATAGCTAAATTCACTCATTAGAAGGGCTGTCTGGATACGTTTAGACATACAGGGCCTGTCAGGTGGGAGAATTACCTTCAGTTACCTAGACGAGCACTGTGAGGAAGAACTGGCAATGGTACCAATACCAGAAGTCTGTTGGTTGTCCTCTTGTTGTTCTTTAATTACACACAGATGGGAGCTGGCTGTGACTTTCTCAAATATGGAGACGGTTCTCATTAGCTCCACACCCAGACCAGACCAGACCCCACAGAGAAGTTCCAGTGCCAGCACACTCAGAATAGAGACTGAAAACAGCTTAATACGTCCCTGACAGGGTTTTTAGGGGCTACAGGATGATTGTGTCACTTTCTGGTTGACTGAAAGAAATAAGAATCTGCTCTTCGCTGGGCCAGTTCAGGCCACGTTTCCCAACATCTCACACACACACACAGACACACACAGACATACCCACACACACTGAGACAGCCACTAAGCGCCTCAAAGATTTAATGCCTGATGCGGTGCAGGCCTGTGCCATCTCCCTTCATTTTATGCTTTCTGAGAGCACAGTTATGCTTTCGGAGAGCACAGACGAACAAAAAAAAAACAACAGTGACAATATTTAGAAATCAGATTAAGGTAACATGTAAAAAATATAGTCTAACGCAGATGTCATAGACACCTAAGAAAATATTCCAAACATGTATAACTGAGCAGTATATGCTTCTACATCTTATATATAAATGTATACAAAAATATTAAAACAGTAAATAGTGATTTTATGTGTTTGCTTACTCATTCCCAAAGCTCTCTTTGTGGAAGTCCAGTATTACATTGTAGTTCTCATCAAATACCTAAATACCTGGTTTGGCTCGATCGTTACTTCATCAGATTAAATCAAGACCTGAGGATTTTCACAAGTCTATGTAAAGGCTGGAGGCATTCAGGAGAAATCTGGAACCGAACCCGTGTTGTTTAAATCAACTCACAAAACTTCCTGTATGCTTTACAAACAAAATAAATCTTTATGCTGTTTAATACTCGTTTATTAGCATTTATTCTAAGGTTAACTTGTGTATTTGATGATGGAAAGTCCCTTACAGCTCAGATAAATGGTTTGGACAGGACTTCTGCACAGTAGTGTATGTAGGACTGTATAGAGTCTTAGCAAACATCAGCCTCATCTGGAGGTTTGTGTAGTTTATGCTGAATACTGTGTTTCGTTACTGTGGGCAACATGGTGACATTAAAGGAGAAAAAAACCATCTCTTAATGTAAGTTCATGTAAAAATAATATTACAAGTAATTTTGAACCATTGCTGCTTTTATTAATCCTTCATTATGACGTTACAATGTAACACAAGTTAACAAATCAGTTACAGTGTCTGTATTTGATATTTTCCAGCCATTGCCATTGGATAAAACGCTTTAAGATCATGAAAAACATATTTAGTCAGGCACAACAGGTAGTACAAGTAAACTAAAAGACAATAACTGTGTTCATACAGTTTGTTGTAAGCATTTGAACTGAGTCGATTCAAAGCACAGTTTTTCCCTTCCAATGTGAAGAAAGTTTCATGCACGCCAAGATTACGGAGATATGTAGCCCTTCAAATAACTGTAAGTAATAAAAGTGGATACCTAAAGTAAGTAAATGATTTAGTGTTAAATATTATCAGAACACTGGCCAATTGCTTCATCACAAAGAGAACATAACTAAGAGTGCATTTATTGCAGCCCAGTTGTTTGTAGGAAGCTCAGATTGTAAAAAGTTGAAAAATGATTGACTAGAAATGTGGCTCTACTATATGTTTTTGTCTACACCAACCTACTCAGGTTTAACAAAAACTAAATATTGTAATAGATATGTGTAAATGTGTATTTATCATATTGCCCACCCAAATTCAAATGTTAGTAAATGTGCGGAGGTAATTGGTTCATGTCAAAATGTATAGTCTATTGACTGAAAAAAAGCAAAAAAAAAACCCTCAACAATCAACTCAAGAGCAAATCAACAAACAACTCAAGATCTTGGATGTCAAATGGCACCCGTGGCATTTAAAAAAAAAATTAAAACATAACAAAAGAACCCTGACAGTCCTCAAGCCCCATTTTAAAACACGGCCCTAGAGGACAAGGTTTCTAATGGGATGTATTAGTATGGAAAAACCTTTTTTAAACTTGAAAGAACCTCCACATAATGCAAAGTCTCCAGGAATAATTCTTAAATTGGTAGAGAACCTTCACATAATGTCATGTATAGCACTTAAAATGTTCTTCACACTCAAACTTCTCATTTACCAACATTGTCCTCCCATGGCATTGCTCAAACTACCCCTTTTGTGCACACTGGCTTCACAGATATCAAAGAAATCGTGACAGATACTGTTGGGGGCTCTTGGGTGTAATTTCATGTTCTGCTTCACATGTTCCTTGTAATGAGCTTGGCACAAAAACACTCACAGTGTAGATTACATCACTGAAAGGGTATTACTCACCACACACACATCCTAATGGACCTGCGCTGATACTGTGGCATGCTGAGAGAAGGCTGACACCCACACACTCCACAGACTACACACACCACACACCCCACACCCCACCAGAAACTCCGCCCATCACCATCATAACCATCATCATCAGCTCCGCCCTTTCCCCGGCACTACTGGGGATAAATATTCTCAAATCCACGGACAGATACACTCGGAGCCGGGCAGCCTGTGGATTAGACAGGAGGTTTCTCACCAGCTTTTAACAGAGAGATCCAGAGGAAACCTTGCGAAAGGTAAGACCACCGTGATGGAGCTTCATCTAATGTCTTTTATAGTTAGCACTCTGCAGTCCTGTTGATGCAGTTGAAGTTGGGGGTGTTGGGGTCGGTGGGTTTATCTCGGTAGTTTGAGGGGGTTTGGTGCCGTCTGAGAGCCCCTGATAGCTGCAGATGCAGAAAACACGTTACTGCTTTAGAGCTTTACTGGCATGGGCATGAACGGTATTGCCAAAGCATTGAAACAAAACAGTAAAAGATTGAACAAGAAAATAAGATGAAATGGAGTAAATACTACTTCTTCTACTACGACTGCTGCTAATAACAATACTGAAATAAAATTAGCTTTACTGGCATGACCGTGAGTATGTATTGTAAGTATTGTCAAAGCATTGAAATGAAACAATAAACGATTTAACAATGAAAAAAGGTCAAATAAAGTGGGTACAAGTAATAATAATATTAATGCTACCACTACTACTACTTCTGATAATATTGATGTTATAAAATATAGCAGCAGACGTAAAGAGAGGTAATGGACTAGAGGTAGGTAGTAATATGTCAGTAGTGTCAACAATAATATAATAAAGCAATAATAATAACAGTAATTGCATCTCTGATGATAGAAAACACACGGAGAAAGCACGGTGAGAACTAGAGGCAGATGAGGAGCACTGGGAACCACAGCAGAGAACTAAGAGGGGCTTCATTTAACAGTCTGTCATTCAGTTTTGTGCAACTTCTGACGTTTTGACTGCTTTATAGTCTTTTTCTCTTTCTTCATTCTCTTTCTCTCCATTGTCCTGCTGTGTCTTCGTCATTCTCATTTTATATCCTTTCACTTTCCTTTTCTTGTCTTTCTTTCTTTCTTCCTTTCTTTGTCCCATTGCACTCTCTCACGGTCTTGTGGTAATTCTTTGATTCTCTCTACTATCCTACTGTCTTTCTATCATGGTCTCTCTCTCTCTCTCTCTCTCTCTCTTTCTTTCTGTCTCTGTCTCTCTCTCTGTTTCTCTCTCTTTCTTTCTGTCTCTCTCTCTCTCTTTCTCTTTCTCTCTCTCTCTCCATCTCTCTCTTTCTCTCTCTTTTTCTCTCCTCATGTTACTCATCTGAGACTTGTTGTATGTCAGGTTTTTCAAAAATCCCTGAGTTCTCTCTCAGGGAGGACAAATATGAGGTTTATAATGGCACTGTGAGTTCCGCTGTGTTCCTGACTATCGTGGAAGAGCCCCGGTCTCAGCAGTTCTTATCTATGAGAAGGCATGCCAGACCGATTACTGTCCACTGACAGGAACCGTAGAACCTGCCCTGGAGAGGGCTAAAGGCCTCCACAGACAGTTCTCATAAACTGGATGCCACAGCTGAAGATGTTATTGTGACTGGTGGTGATGTGGTTCAAGTTCCTCAGCCACAAGTCTGTTAGGATTTTGATGTAGTGGATTTAAAAGACAACACAGAACAATTAGCACATACACACCACACATAAAGACCAGACAAGGGCAACGCAATTAAAACAGAGTGCAGAAATATCTACATCAGTGTAAAAGCTCAGTGTGAACTAACAAGTTTGAGTTCAGTTGAAGTGTGAAAATGCAGACTAAAGTAAGATAAGTGATGTTCTTGAACCTGGAGAATGTACAGAATGTATAGGGGAGTGGGCTGGATGGGATTGATCATTGAAAAGACCATTTCTGACAATCTTCTTACATTCCAAATTATGATGTTTATGTGAGTTTATTTACCAAAACCTATGATAATTATCTTAAAAGGCCATTTACATCCCCATTTGATCTCCTAACAGGCCTACTGTACCTTTAAGACTACTGTAAACAAACTCAATTCTGAGCTGAAACGCTCCTTACCCTCAGCATTAATGGGCGTGGCTATACGTCGGAGTCTGAATAGTTGGATGTATGTAACTAGGTTGGTTTTGTCACATCACTAAAACAGTGAATTCAAAAGTGGCTATTTTTGCAACTTACATTGACTGATATATTGACTGTGTGGATTGGAGATTGAGGAGTGATTACATACTACATCAAAGTCTTTTATTCAAAAGTGAGGTCATTTTGCTTTTCCATTTAAAGATTCCTGGTCCTGCCACCGTGTGTGTGGCTCATGCATGTTTCAGAGAGTGAGGAAATCAGAGCTGCAGGGATTTTAGAAGATGAGTCCACCAGTTTTATTTTCAGTCAGACAGGCCAGTACAGATTCAATCACAGCATGGTTCAAAACCTTGTTGCCTGGTTCAGTAGGTACCCCTAAGTGATGAGCGTCTAAGTATGTGTGTGTGTCTGTACATGTGTGTGTATTGGTGTGTAATGAAAGTGTCTTTGTTGGCTTGCCTTAGTCAGCGCATTTACAGCATGCTCTAATGCACAGGCTTTGTCTGTTGTTAATAGACTCCATCCTTTGTGGGTGTGTGGGTATACTTATTGTGTGTGGGGGTTTAGCTGTGCTCTTTTTAAGTCTCAAACTCTGTAGGTTATTGCCAGGCTTCAGTCTAGGAATGTAGATTGTCTTTGAAAGCTCTGGATCACAGTTTATGCACAGAGAGCCTCAGCGCTGACTAATCTAGACTTAAAAACAGAGATGAAAGTGCAACAGTGACCAAGACTTAAAGGCACTGATTCACCAAGATGTTTTAAAATGGCCCATATTCTACATTTTCCATGATGTTTGCGTGGGTTTGTGTACCAGAAATATAACTCAGCATAATTCATTCTTACAGAACCATTTTCCATCTGCTGTCTATCCCTTAGAAACACGCTGTTTTTATTACCGTGCCTTTAAGACTGATATTAATGTTAATGATATCTGTTATGATTGGCTGTATAGCATAGCAGCCCATTCAGTGAAGTGTCCCTTTATCATATGTGAACACATCACAGCACACAGTGTGAACCACACAGAATTATTTCTCTGCATTTATCTTGCATAAGGGTACCTCAGAGTTGCCTTTAGCAGTCCTGGGATTCAAACCCACAACCTTCTGGTCATGGGGGCAAGTCCCTCAACCGCAAGGCTACCAGCTGCCCCAGAAGGCAGCACGGGGCTGAAGCACTGCTTAGAAGTTCAGGGTGAATAGGTGGGGCTAAACTACTGAATAAGGAGATAAATATAAAAAAAATATATATAATTGTGTTGGTTTTGCGACATCACAGAAACTCTGATTTGAAAACTGGCTGTTTTCCTACATTACTTTCCATAGGTGAACAGTTTGAATCAGTTTCCATGGGTGACTGATGGTACATTTTGAATCTTTTTCAATTTTGACATACTCAAAGCCTTTTTAACTTCAGAAAAGGGACGATATGAAAGGCATCGCAGTCGCAATATGTAGCAGTATAATCGCAATTCTAATGTCGTACAGTCCTAATTACCATTGCCTTTACTTAAAAAATCCCACTTCTTCAAAGTGTGTGTAGTGAAAGGCCCACTACGCAGAAATGTACATTTAGGGCATTAAGCAGACACTGTTATCCAAAGTGACTTCCATTCCCTACTACAGGGGATAGTCTCCCTGGAGCAACTTGGGATTAAGGGACCCAGTGGTGGGATGCTGAAGGTAGGATTCAAACCCAAGTCCCCTAGCCAGTAGGCCACCACCACCAGATCCTCATTAGAAATGGTTCTATCGAGGATCTGAAAGGTTCTTTGATTGGTAACTGCAGCGGAAACCTAGAGGAAAACATTGAATTGCTTGTGTTGCCCTGAAATGTGAATCAAAGAATTTCTTTCACTGTAGCAAAACCAGATAAACTGCTTTGCTGCCAAGTTTTTAAGATGGAATGAGAGTATACAACGTATTTACAGTGCACATTTAAGGCTTATTTTACTGCAGAAACATTGGACTTATTGTAAGTCCTCACAAATACTGTAAAATAATACTTCGTGTGAATGTGTGTGTGTGTGTGTGTGTGTGTGTGTGTGTGTGTGTGTGTGTATGTGTGTGTGTGTCATCGTTTTCTTTGTTATACAAAATGACTCAGCTGTCCTCCCTTACATGTGTTCCTGCTCCCTCATCCCTATATGCTGCATTTTTCTCTCTTTTCTTCATTTGATCCCTCTTTCCCCCTTTAAACAGTGTACAATGCAGTCCCTGTTCTGCTTCTCAGGCTTTAATCAGGATCAGACTTGTTACACACACACAAACATGCATGAATACCTCATACCCTCCTTACCCATTCGCATATAGATCAAAATGGGACACCGTATCATACTATATTATATATTACATGACGTCCTGAAGTTATAAATTTGTAATGTATGTAATGCATGCATATATGGTGTGTATATAGAGTGCATGCTTTAATGAACCTGTAGAAACAGAAAGTTTCTTCCACTGTGGAATAGTAAGAATAACTTGTCCACCATGTGTGTGTGGGTGAGCGTTTAATTCACGCAGACATTTGTCTGCAATTTACACAGACAGACACAGAAATACACTCTAAAACTTGGTGAACCAGAGCCTTTGGTCAGACTTTGGTCAGCCTTTGTTCCTGATTTGTGGAATTTTGTAGTGTGTGTGTGTGTGTGTGTGTGTGTGTGTGTGTGTCTGGCCGTTTGTGAGTAACAGAAAAAGTGAGCGAGAGAGCAAAAAGAGAGAGAAAAGCAACCCAATATGTGTGCAAGGTTAAGTGGTCGACTTTTTTGTCTTGGAGGATTCCAAGAAAAGATCTGTGCACGAACAGGCCTCACTTCATTGGTTTGATGAGTTTATAAAGTTAATAGTATTTCTATTTGATTCTATTCAATTCTACCCATTTACTGCAATGCGTGTGAGAACTTCTCATTGTAGTAGAGTTGATGTGTAGTGTAGTGTATGTGGGTATTTAACTTTGTGCTTCTAGTGTAGAGTTATCACACTTTAAAGTGTGTGTGTGTGCGTGGGTGTGTGTTCTGACACCCGTGTCAGTTGTCACCATATGTTTCCTGTAGTGGGCTTCATACTGTCCCACATCCTTTGTATTTATACAAAATAGTGTTAACCAACCACTGCACTATAGTTTGTGGGCATTTAGTATAGTTGTTGCCTTTCAATTAACATATACCCACAGGTGCATCCTACTATAGACTGTTCTGTGTGTGTGTGTGTGTGTGTGTGTGTGTGTGTGTGTGTGTGTGTGTGTGTGTGTGTGTATGTGTGTGTGTGTGT
>JBBJLS010082324.1:0-14106 GCA_037577275.1 Bryconaethiops microstoma
TATATAATAATATGAATACATATAATAATAGGAATACATATAAGTTAAGAGTTACCTCGTGCTTGTCTGGGGCGATGAAATTGAGATATTCATCTGATTCATATAGAACAGAAAATGCCAGCTCTGGTACCTCCTAGAAAAGGAACAGTAATAAATTAAATTGAGCCTCTGTATCTGACCTCAGCCTTCTCCCACTGTCCCCATTAGCACTTTTCCTACAGGTGCAGTGCCACACCAGATGGCAGTCCTGTCACCACTGTATGTGCCCTGCAAAGTCACTGCCCGGGAGAGCAGGTTTCAGCAAGGTCAGGCAAGAAGTTATACTGTAGCGTGTGAAGACTAAGGTCTAAACAAAGCACTTCATGTCTGTAACAGTTTTTGATTCCAACATGTTTTAATTATTCAAGAACAGGCTCCAAATGCTTCTTAAAATTCTGAACTTTTTTTAGATTTTGTACAACTTTACCTTATTCTGCTTTAATGCTCCTTTCTCCTTCACATGAGGACAGTCTTTCCCGGTGATCACTGCCTTGATATTTGCTACTGCTACTAAAGAGACACATGAGGAGAAGGTTCCTGTCAGCAGACACATTTATACATTTTCATTTTGCATAGATCCTTACTTTGGATCCGGCTCTACAGGATGTGGCATAATGCTAATGGATAATGCTACAAGCCTTCATGAAGTTTCTAGAGCTATTTAACAGGCCAGAATTTTTTTTCTTCATACCAAATGTGCATGATCAGCCAAAACATTTGGTGTTTTTTCCTTCACATTTGCTTTGGAGCTATAATCGTAAATAGACTAGCTTATGCAGTTTTGGACATTTGTATTACTTGTATTACAAAAATAGAGGTTTCAAGATTCATGCCTGTTTTAGCTTAGCAGTAGTACCTTTGTCTGTGTCAGAAACAACTTGGACATGTCTATTTGAGATGATTTTAACCAACACACTTTTTTTTACAATAATTTATGCATCAGAAACTGGTAGCCACATGCTTCCTTGTACGCTGCATCAGCCTCATAGCTCTAAAGCTATGGAGAATCTCCATTCAGAATACTGTATTGACTAGAAATAGGCCTAATAACAAAAATCTCTGGAAAACCAGGGTCAAGGGTGGCTGGTATAAATGGGCTTGTAGGGCTAAGCCCTCCTTCTCTCTCAAACATAATTTTACCTAATAAACAATTAAAAGCTGCTTATAATTGGAATTCTAGCCCTAGCCCCACGGTTATTTGTCCATTTGGGCTAATTTTTAAAAGCCCTCTGTGCTTAGACAAGCAACAGATGGGGCTGATTTTCATCTAGCTCATCCCCCCTGATTTGTTACCCATTTGGGCTCATTTTCAAAGTTTATAGCACCCAGCTCGATGCTCGTAGGATAAATGGGTCTGATTTTAAAGTAAAGTGATGTGACCCCTTTTAGTCACGTGTGAACACACCACAACACACAGTGTGAACAATGTGAAATTCTCTCATCGTATTTAACCCATACACCAAGTGAACCAGTGGGTGGGGCCCGGGGAGCACAGAGTGAACCAATGAGGGGCGCCCAGCGGAGCAGTATGTTTGGGATGGTACCTTGCTCAAGTCTGTTTTTAGCTGAACTATGGTTATAATATAATTACTAAGGTAAGGCCAAAGTACTCACATTTTTCCTGTAGAGAGTCATGGGGTATTTGTCCTTGTGAGCTCTCCTCTACATCTCCATAGTGAAGCACTTTGTGGTTTGGTGACAAACGACAATACCAAAATTTATCTGAAGTGAAAGAGAAAGATAAAGCATGCTGGCATATGGTGTGTACAGTCACTAAAGGGAATGTGTAGTATTTGCATTTGGTGCCATGCAAGTTCAAATATGGAAAATGCAACCTGCTGTTCTTCCATCCCCTATTATAGGTATTCCTCTTAAAACGTCTGTGGTTATAGAGTTTCAAAATCACAACCACCAAACTTTTAGAGCAGCCAAGTTCACCATCCACCATTATCACCCCAAACCCTGTAGTTTCACTTTTGTTGTTACTTTCCTTTTTTATGAATTTATATATGATCTCTTCTAGTTGTTGCTTATTTTGTTGGTAATCTTAGATACCTATTGTAGCTTAAATGTATCGAGTTAAGTATGTTAGGTAGCTATTTTAGCTCAAAAGTATCTAATTGTGAGTATATGTTAGCTGGTTAATTTAGCTCAAAAATATCCCATTGCAAGAATGAGTTAATTAGCAACATGAGCTCAAAAGTATCCAGCTGCAAGTACATGATAGCTTGTGACTTAGCTCAGAAGTATCCAGTTGTGAGTATGTTGGCTAGTTAACTTAGCACAAAAAAGATCAAATTACAAGTATGGGATGTTTAGCTAAATTAGCTCAAAAGTGTCCAGATGTACAGCTCCAGAAAAAAATAAGAGACCACTGCAAAAATGTTCAGTTTCTCAGGTTTGCAAGTATTTAGCTTTTTAAGAACTGCTGACAAAGTCTCTCCTAATTTCCAAATAAAAATATTGTTCTTTAAAGTATAATTTTAAAGGAAATGACAATACATCAAAATAAGAGAAATGATGCAGTGTTTACAGAACTTGAATAATTCAAAGAAAACAAATCTCTTTTTTACCCTTAAACAAAAAGGCAATAATTACCTTTGACGTACTTCTAGTAGTCCATACAACTGGTCACATTGCAATTGGAGTGTTGTTTACAGCAGCGTTTTTTTATACATTTCCCCATTAAATAAGATATGTAGGATGTGTAAATTAAATTCCTTGTGTAGGAATTTAACAGACACTGACATGGAAGGGTTGTCATACGCATAGAGATGGTGATTTAAAAATAAATTGCAGTGGTATCTTATTTTTTTTCCAGAGCTGTATGTAAGCTAGCTATAATGTTAGTATGATAGCTAGTTCATTTAGCATAAAAAAAATCTCATAACCCATTTTTGGGTTATCTAGCTACATAGCTACATGAGTGTTAGCTAGCTAATTTAGCTCAGAAGTATCCAGTTGTTTGTTAGCTAGTTACTTTGGCACAAAATGATCCACTTTTGAGTGTAAGCTAGTTAATGTAGCTAAAATATCCCATTTCAAGTATGTATCCAGCTGTGAATACATTATCTAGCCAATTCAGTCTAAAAGTATCCAGGTGTGAGTGTTGGCCAGGTAATTTCACTCGAAAGTATCCGGTTTTAAATACGTTAGCTAGATAAATAAGCTACAATGTATGTAGATGTATGTTAGCTAGTTAATTGGCTAAAAACAACCCATTACAATATCCCATTAACTCCTTAATTATCAGAAACCACCAAAACTCATTAAAAAATATCTGTTCATTTGTGTTTAGATAATTTAGCTCAACTAAGCTAACATTTTGGGTGAGCTAATGGATTAGACAGTAAATCCAGGTGGCTGAACAACCAACTCAAATCATAGAACTACAGCTGCAAAAGAAAGCATTTTGTCCTTTAATCCCTCCATCATCTGACTGGAATAATTTGATATCACTACTATGCTTTTTGGGCTACTTGACACTAAACACATGACTGCATTGCATACACTCCTTCTATCCGTCCTCTTATTACTCCATTCAACCTTAGGAACCCATTGATTTTCTTCCACCATGACTTTTCAAGCTGGAGCCAGCAACCTTTGAGGAGAAATGCAACTGATGACCCAAGGCACTGGACCACTTCATATTGATAGAACCTATCTATCTAATCCGTCTACCTTTTCTTTCATCTCTCCTTTTGGCCTTACAAACCAATCGGATTCATTAATCATCATGTTTTTAAGCTACAGCTGCCAAATCGCAGAGGAAAATTGAGGTTCTGACAGAAAGCATGTGACTGCTTTTTACATTGATTGCTCTTGTCTCTATAAATCTGCTTCCCTTTATTTCATGCCTTTGTTCTCTGATACAAATCCTCTTGCAGTAGCTTTTGTTGGTCCTAGAAATTACAAGCTACAACCAACACAGTTAAGAGAAAGATACCAAGAGGACAATAACCCTTTCTAATGATTCTCAAGGCTCACCTTGTCTGCGACGAGTGCTGATCTTTCTGAAGCAGGTGCCTTCACACAGCCGATTCAGTCTCTGCTGTTTAATCAACTCGGCCACCTCCGGCTGCAACTTCTCCCTCAGCTCCCTAAAGCACAGCCATATTTACTAATGTGACCACTGAGATGAGGAACCACATACTGAGTATGAAAAACATTTGGAATGCCCACACAAAAGGAAAAGCACTGATTAAAAAAAGAGGTTATTTGGAGCACTGGAAGATCTCCTTATAGTTCCCTAATGAACCTTTCAATCAATGTTACTTTCTGTCAGTTCCCACATGCTAGCTATGTCTCCCCCTTTGCATGACACTACCAAGCCAGGAGGGTTAATTGCCACTATGTGCTTTCTCTGTATTTTTCAAACTGCCTCTCAACACACTTGGAAAACAATTCAGAACAAACTGCCAATTTTGTCAACTAACAGATATCCACATTGACTAGCATCATGTTGAGGAGGCGATGGAGAGTTGTGGAGAGCTCTCCTGGCCACAGATGTCTCTGGCATTGCAGGAAATTGAACTTGCTAGGTCCCATCCATAGGGTCAACACTGAAGGCTGATTCACACTCCAAATCCATTACGCAGAAGATCAAGATGACTCTTAGAAATGCTATGCAGCATTGCTGAGGGCATTATTATGTGTGTCTGTGTTTAAACAATCTCAGAAGCCCCTGATCTGACCACTTTGGCCCGTGTTCTACATCCTACCTGTCCTTAGGTGGGTGTCTTTTAAAACGTGGGCCATTTCACATCACACACGGACATCTGTGCAGTGTAGAGGTTCTCGACCCAACGCTCTGGGCATTTACTGTCATTCAAAGTCGATAGCAGTTTCACACCCCTAACTTCAGTCTGGCTAGCGTCAAATAAAGACTAGGCATCCCAGATGTTTCCTAGCCTCAGTGTATTGGAGAGGTATAATGAACAAGCTTGTCGCTTATGGCATGTTGTGAGAGAGTGCGCTCACTGCATTGGGCGTGATTTTGACTCGTCCTGGCTCATCATGCCCGAAGCGTGTGGAGGGGCACTCTGACTCTGTCCTCAGTGTTAAACCTCACCGTCACAGTTCAGATAAGCTGTTTCTACTCCGTCGCCACCTGCACAAATAAATAAGGTCTGTCAGGCACATTACATGGGTTTTTGACTCAGAAAGTGGCGGGGGGGGGGGGTGTGCTATAAAGTCAGCCTTCCTCCAGTCGCCCCCACCTCAAATCACTCAGACCAAAGCTACAACTCTAACTGTTTTGACTTATAATAGTCAATCAGTGATTGCAGCTACATATTCAGCCATCCTTAACCATGAATGGCTCAGTAAGAGCCAGAAAGTAGATGCCCCCTTGGTGATTCAGCAGTAGAGTGGTAGCCGCTGAATGTAAAGAATCAAAAGATCACCAGTTTGAATTCACATTGTTTGTAATTTTTTTTTTTTAACACAAACTTTTTTTTGCCCATAAAACCAGTCTTTGCGTGTCGCTTTTATCAGGTAATGCTAGCTATAACACTAATGCACAACAGGAAATTATCCAATCAGATTTTTTTCCTATGTGGTATCTAGGTAGATACAACAAAGAAAGCCCTTCCTTTGGTTAGGCCTTCAGGTGCTGGACCGAAGTGCTACCATGTCAAATTAACTACCCATCATGTTTTAAGAAGGAAAACACCACTTTAGGCCTTCTGGAAGTTCTCATTGTGTGTGAAAACAATCAGCAGCTCAACCAGTGGATTTCTGTCAGATATGCCAAGTCTCTTTACTGAGGGAGTCACTCTAGAAATGCTACATACAATATATTTCAAATAACATATTTGTCTTGTTACAAGCTTCAAATTAAGCAAGAAAAATCTTTTACATGTCCACGGTTAATCTAGAATGACCCAAAAATGTTAATGTGCAATGCTAGCTTTAACACACTACCTGAATCCCCATAGGGACACTAGCAGAAATGAGCATTATTGACGTGACGTGTTTTTCCTCAATTGACCGTGTTTAGAAGCTGAAGGTAGAATTCATTACTGCAGAATAACCATGGAAACACCACGGAACCATGGAAATCAATATAAATGGAGTACTTTTTCAGGTGGATTTTTATCAGTCAACCTTTGTTATAACTTTGTTATATCCATCATCAATATTACACCAACTACCCAGCAAGAATGTCGCCTGCAACTACTAGCTAATTTCGGGAGGAATTCTTTTGGGTGGGACATTCTAGAGCTCGGGATTAACACAAGGTTATTATCTCGTTGTACATTCGTCTGACCTTATTGTGTTTAAGCTTAGTTTCTGTGTATAAAGTCCCACAGGGTTGCATAAACTGGCTCAGTGGAGCATGTAAATGACTATGACATGGACTAGAGAGTGGACGAGGGGCAGGGGGTTGGATACTTTGAGGATTGGCTCTGAAGAAGTGGACGTCTCTGTGGGTTTTAGGTACTGGCAGGCTAATGTCAGACTTTGGCCTAACGCACTCTGGGGACTGCCAAGTAAGGTACTACATTTCAAAAGTGCTAAATGTTTTTGCCTCATGGCTTGAGAAACAATGTGCTGACAGTCAAAAAGTATTGTTCAGATGAATATGCTATACCGTGTCTAGCAAGTGTTGGATGCAAAGTGGAGGCATCTTATCCGTTCTGTTCAGAGAAAAATATTCTGTGTAGAGAAGAATATTCTGACAGCTGTGGGTGGTTTCTGAAAAGCAGTCAAGAATGCACAGGAGGCAATGCCAGACCCTATTTACACCTGGTTCTTTCATGAAGCAAGTATCTCGGGGGGGTTTAGCCTTTTCCCTAAAAACTTCGCAGCAGGAAGAGACACAACTTAGGTCATGGAACTGGTGGTGGTTTCTGTTATTGAAAAATAATTACCTCTACTCTGATTGGCTGCCCCATACCCCATATATACATACACACACTCACATACAGTTAAAGAAAAGCATGTTTCCAAATGTACTTCTAGGTTCTACAAAATTTTCAGGCTTTTTAGCCCTATATCACCAGTGCTATCACTTAAAAAAAAAAGTAAGTGCATGGTCCGTCCAATCCACCCTTAGCATGTGGCTGAGGACTTGGCCATTTGAAGGAAGCTTTTCTCTCTTTAGATTTTTCCTGCCTTCCTTTGTGGAGAGTGCTTGCTTGCCTAACGTGCACTTTCCCATGTGTTGGACCTCCTATGAAAAAAAAGAAAACATGCATGTGGCTTTGAAATGTTATTAATCATTCATAGCTCTCATAGCCTGCAATTCTTCAGGCTCTGGGGAAATTGCTTTCACATTTTAATGCACTGTGGCGCAACTACACTTTCCTTTTTCTCCTGTTAAAAGAACACCCAGTAGTTTTCGACCTAATCGCTGTCTGCTGCGCCCTGTATCGTCGATTATTGCAGACAATTTCCTCACATTTCCCCCGTGTTGGGAAAAGAGCTTAAAACCCGTTGTTACAAAACTCAGAATCCAAAATAGAAGCGATTGTGTATTTGGTGAATTCAATCAGTAAATGCTTACATGAAACACGTTAAGCTACAAATCTGTAGAACTGACTCTTTCTGATGTGGAAACAGGACTCACAGAGTTCCCTGAGATTCTTTGTTTTCATCTTCCAAGCCTCCTCCTTCATCTTACCCCAGACATGCTCAATAATAAAACAGGTGTTATGGACTTAAACAAGCTGTGAACATCAGGACACTGATGAAGGAGGAGGCTTGGAAGATGAAACCAAAGAATCTCAGGGAACTCTGGGACTCCTGCAAGGCTGCTTTCTTTGCCATTCCAGATGACTTCATCAACAAGTTATTTCAGTCATTGACAAGACGTATGGATGCGGTCCTCCAAGCTCATGGCAGTCATACACGTTATTAATTTTTTATAACATCAGAACATGAAGTCACCAGGACTTCATGTTCTGATGTTATTGTAGCATGTTTGTGTTCTAAATAAAGTATATATATAATTTCTACATTATTTTTGTATATGACAAGACTGTCCAGACAAAATTTGACCTTTCTGTCCTAATTAAATGATAAGTCAATGAACGATGCAAAACTTTATTGTGATATAATAAGCATAATCTAGAAGGCTTTGCCTTTCTTATAAGCCATTTCTGATTCCGACTGATTAACTACAAGTCGAGTTATTATTTGTTGTTCCTACAACTTGGTTAAGTGACAAGACTTTTGTCAGGCACTGTATACAAGATACTATATGTTCACCAGAGTTTGCATAGATTTGGGGGTGTGGATGAAAACAGTCCCTAAAAAAGGTGACTAATTGCAGGCCAACCAATAACAGAGCAATTAGGACAACCAAAACCACCTTGTGTGGTGTAACGTCATTGGTCAGGAAACATGAGCATGTATCTTGTTTACTTATTACTAATAGCTTCCAGCAAACATTGGGTTTTAGGCCAGGTTCAGGCCAGTGTTTCTTGGGCAATGATCTCTGGTCTGTTTTCAAATCAGTAGATTTTGCTTGCTTTCTTTCCTTTTCTCATTTGTTTTGTAGCATTGGTTACAATCACTGTAGCTCTGGAGTTTGTTGAGTAGGCGAACGTTTCGGATGGACCTATTGGAAGCAGATTGGAGGAGTAGAAAGGACAATCTGGGAAGCTAACCATTTAAAATCACCTTGATATTAGGAGACCTTTTGAAATTGTTGGATGGGGCCTCAAAATTGGCCTGTATTGTATCATTAATGAAGTTGGAAATTTGTGTGTGCAATAACAAAAACTCTCCTGCAGAGCATCTCAATTTTTAATTTAATTTTATTTAAAAAGCTCATCTGCCATTTTTGTTTTAAAGAGTAGTCAGTGGTCATGCTACCCCTAATAGATACACAATTTAACTGTTCATTCACGAAATTCAGCACCAAATTCTACAACCCCAATTTTGAAAAAGTTGGAACGTTGTGCAAATTGTAAATAAAAACAGAATGCAGTGATATGGAAATCTCATGAACCCATATTTTATTAATGACAGGACATAGAAATCATCAAATGTGTAAACTGAGAAAATGTATAATTTTAAGGAAAAATAAGGTACATTTGAATTTCATGGCAGCAACACATCTTTAAAAGGTTGGGACAAGACCATGTTTACCACTGTGTGGCATCCCCTCTTCTTTTAACATCAGTCTGTAAACATCTGCGAACTGAGGAGACCAGTTGCTCGAGTTTTGGAAGAGAAATGTTGTCCCATTCTTGTCTGACATAGAATTCTAGTTATTCAACCGCCCTAGGTCTTCTGTGTCATATTTTTCATTGTATGATGCGCCAAATGCTTTCAATGGGTGAAAGATCTGGACTGCTGGCAAGGTCTTCCCTGAAACAGACGTCGTTGCTCTAGAACAGGGGTGTCAAACTCCGGTCCTGGAGAGTTTGTCCAGCACAGTTTGATGGTTCTCCTCCTCAAACACATTCACTAAACCTGACAATTAACTGACGAGGTGAACCAGGTGTTTCTGAGCAGGGAAATCAATGGGTCATGTTCACATATGGCATCTTCTTTGAATGTTTTAGCTGGCATCTGCGGATGGCATGGGCATCCAGGATGGTTTTTCGGAGTTGTCCCTTATGAACAGAGATTTCTCCAGATTCTCTGAATCATTTTGATTATGTATTGCAATTTTATGCTGAGGAACTTGTTTTTTGAAATTGTTCCACTATTTGTTGACGCAGTATTAAGGAGACTGGTGGTCCTCAGCCCGTCTTTACTTCTGAGAGACACTGCCTCTCTAAGATGCTCTTTTTATACCCAGTCATGCTACTGATCTGTTGCCAATTGACCTAAATAGTCACAAATTGTTCCTCCAGCTGTTGCTTTTTTGAACCACTAACTTTTCTAGTGTCTTATTGCCCCATCCCAACTTTTGTTGCTGTCATGAAATTGAAAATGAGCCAATATTTTTCATGAAATAGCAAAATGTCTCACTTTCAACATTTGATATGATGTTATGTAAGGAATAAAATATGCGTTTATGAGATTGCATTCTTTTTTTATTTACAATTTGCACAACATCCCAACTTTTTTGGAATTGGGGTTGTACCATAACTGAGTTAAGCCTTCTTCAGTGAACAGTATATACACTAGGACGGGCTACTCCTTACTAAACACGTCATAGTACTGTATGGGATTTTGTGATCTTGTTTTCAAGGGTTAACTGCTGGCTAAGCATTCTCGAACTAATTAGCTGTAACTGATCAATCAATACTTAGTGATGCATCTAGGCAGGATTCCTTGGAATTCCTTCTCTCTGTGTATAGAGCTATGTTTAGCTGATGTCTTTGCTTCTTTAAGCTCGATTTAAGCTCGAACTGAAAGCAAATTACTTGATTGCAGTTTTTCTTCTTGGGAAGCACCAAAACACCATTAAGGGTCACATGGAGTCAAGTGTACAATCACACAGATGAGGTCCATCTGAACATAAGGAGGACCGTTGTGGAAGGGAGGCAGAAGTGTTATCCACCAACAACTCAAAGGCTTACAGTTCCTGGTTTTAGCATTGCCTTCACCATCGATGAGTAGTTCTCGAATAAGTATCACTATACCTACATATTTGAGATGATTCATCAAACTTGTGCCTTTATACTAACTTTCTATTGTAAATTTTACATTGACCATTTTTGCAGCCATCTGATAATTTACTCTTACACATGTGATTTTTAGTATTTTTCAAGCTTTTTTGGAGGCATGTTTGCTACTTTTGAGCTTTTTAGGAGCAATGTGATGTGGATGCCTAAAGTAAACCAGCTGTTATTTATTTTGCACCAAATTTTTATTTATAAAACAAAAATAAACATATAATGAATACAACAAAACAAAATTATGGAAGTAAAGCCACCAAGAAAGTTGTCACAAGCATTTTCTTCCAATATCATGCTAGATATATACAGTTGTTGGGTGGTTTAGGGGTCTTAAGGAGCTGCTTACAGTATGAAAGAGCCCCAGCAATGATATACACAGCACAGAGCAGTGCTGAATGAGGACAATAATGGAGGCTATGAATGAAATTCACTTCAGTTCCATTATATCCCACTTGCATGTCTGTCACATTAGAAAATATGGTCACTAATGGAGATTGCAAGGACCCCCCCACCTCTTGCCAGCTGTATGCGTGTGTGTGAATGATACTTACTTGTCAGTGCCAGAGTCATGTCTTCTCTTCCCCAGCGCTGCAGTCACATGTGTACCAAAGATGTGAGGAGGGAAGAATGGATGGAGCACTGGTCACAGAGAGCAGAAGAACTGACCAATAATCTGGAACCAGAGAGATGTTTCAAAACAGAAGTGTAGTCAGAGAGAGAGAGAGAGATGAGATAGAAAGAAAGAGAGAGAGAGGTCTTCACTGGCATCCACACATAGTTCTGATTCATAAGCATACAGCTTCGCTAATGTTTATATGAACGGTAGGACAGCGTCGATAGGACCGTTGTCTTTGTGCCGCCATCCAATGAACAGCTTGCTGTGATCACATGGCTTTGGGGGGAGCATGAGCAGGATGGATGGAGGGATGAAGGGGGAAGGGATGGAGTGAGAAGGAGAGAAATGAAAGGTGTGACTTCAGTTGTAGAGAGGACAGCATTATTTCTTCTTTTTTTGACCAGATCAAGAATGTGTGATCATATACACATGCACACAAGAGAGGAACAAAACCGCACACACACACACACACACACACACACACACACACACACACACACACACACACACACAGCCCAGTCAGTGCCATCATCTTCTATTCGTCAAGGCAAGGGCCGGGGTGCTGTCATTAGAATTCTGTTGCCATGGCAACCAGTACAGAGCGGCCTGCCGGCTTGGTGGCGGGATTGAGAGTCTACCCCAGTCTGACACGACGCAAGCTGCCCACCCTATCTCCCTCTTTCTCCCCACACTCCTTGATGCGATGTGACAAAGGCTCACTGGAGATCTGAGTGTGTGTGGATGATGAGAACATGTATGTGTTCTACAGCAAAAGGGTACACCAGAATTGTATAACAGCCTAGGCAATGTTCATATTATGAGGCCAAAGTGGTGCAAAATCAATTTTTTTCTGACACAATGTGACAGATATAATCTCTTCAGAGCTGTGTGGACCTACAATTTTGGCTGGGTTCAGCTTTAGTGATTGTTTTTGCCCATTCGTGCATGAAAGGCTGTGTTAAAACATCAAGTATAACTGGTCCAAATTTCATTTATAGAACAAAATTATTTTTTTGTAGGGTGTGCTTGTTGTTTTTTTAATGTGTCTTATATCTTTCATTATTCTGAACAGATCACAATCCCAAACCGACCTGCTTCCACAAAGGAATAAAGTGTCACGTGACAGACTCATTTGAAACGGAATCATCATTAATAGTCACTTGCCTCAATCTCATGTTAGTGCGCAGTAGAGGGCAGCTGCAAATAAAAAATATATTATGAGATCGAGGGGGTGGAAGGAGGAAGTTTTTAATAATGGGTCTCAGTGGAGTCATGGCAGCTGTTCAGAATGTCGCAGGCGACTGTAACATGTCAGACATAGACGAGGCAACGGGTGTAAGTGCGAATGAGGGTTTATTAAAAAAACAGTGAAACAAGATGATAAACACAGAATCCAAAACACAAAGAAGAGAATCACTGAGACAAAACCACTGGCAACAATCAGAGGCAAAAACTGAAACAAGGAGCAAAAACCAAGCACAGAGGACTTAGGTGTAAACTCAGAGAAGAAACACTAAGCAAAAAACAAATCGAGTAACACTATGGCAGAAATACAGAACAAACAAACACAGACTGAAACAAAGCGGTGTATATACCAACTACAGAAATGAGAACAACTTGGTCCTGTTCCATGAAACAGGATTAAGGGAAAGTCTGTCTTATTTCAAGGGAAAGTAAGGGAAAGTAAGCCAGATCTTCCCTTAATCCTGTTTCATGGAACAGGACCCTGGGCAGGGGAGGAGACAGGTAAAAGTCACAGGTAAACTGGATAACAAGGGGGCAGGGCTAAGGCAGGCTAAGACCTAAATAACAGCAAAATGCATATGGAAGACAAACATATAGCAGAGGTAAACAAAACAGAGGCGTGGGGACCAGGGGTCGCATAAACAACAACAACAAAAGAAAAAGCCCTGCATCTCTCAACATCTACACTCTTGCAGAGCACAAGCCCAGGGTAAAATGAGATTAAGGAACACCCTTAAGAGACATGGCCAGCTCGCTGGCTCTGGCACAAAGTTGTAGGATACATAAGACGCAGCGTGGAAAATGTGACTTGGATATTAATGGGTCATCCAAGTGCATGTTGGCATGAAACTTGAAATTTGGACCACACCGGCCAAGCACCCTACTAACTCTGTTGGCCTTCTCTTGTATGGAATGATCTTTCAAGATGTCCTAAAGTGCTGAAGCCTCATTTAAGCAGTCTCAAGGAACGTAACATGAAATGCTTGATATTTTCACCTCCACAGCACCAAGAAAAACATTTTAAACAATATAGTGTTGCATACATTAGAATAAATACATACAATCAGGTGGCCTGTTGGTTAGGGAGTTGCCCCTTGGAAGGCCGTGGGTTAAAATCCCAGGACTGGCAGTGGCACCGTCCCCACACACTTCTCCCCAGGTGCTGCATCGGTGGCTGCCCACTGCTTCACTTAAATGCAGAGAAAGAATTTCACATTGTTCACACTGTGTGCTGTGCTGCGGGATATTCACATGGGATTATAAGGGGCCACTTTACTAAACATTGTGGAAATTACAGTCTAGTGTGAGATAATCTGGGTTTGAGACTATGGAAAATCTCATCCTAGTAATTGCTGCCAAACATGTTGTCAACACATTCGGAACACATTGTCTTTGAACCATTGTGTCATAACCATTTGAGATACTGACAAACTTTTTGTTCCTGAAGGACAATATGGCTTTCTGACAATATGCCATATGCGTTACTGTGTGTCATTTTTCCTTCTGAAATTACAGGTCAAATCTACACTATGTCTGCAGATTTAGCCTCACTGCGGGAGGGGGGGGGGGGGGGGGGGGGGGGGGGGGGGGGGGGGGGGGGGGTGGGGGGGGGGGGGGGGGGTG
>JBBJLS010082324.1:14116-24654 GCA_037577275.1 Bryconaethiops microstoma
CTGGGAAAGGGGGGAAGAAACACAAAAAACCCGAAACCCCCCCCCCCCCCCCATTTTTGTGCTTCTTATTGTTAATGCTTGGAACCCAATCAGAGGATTAAATATGCAGAGTAGATCCAATTAAGGCAGGGGTTTAACTTTAGAGACCCTCCCACAGTTCAAACAACAGACCTTCAAATTTAAACATCTAGCAAGTTCCACATCTTCTATAGACAGTAGAGACTTCTGTTGGCTTTTACGTGCTTTTAAAGTCGTTGATCGTTCAGATTATTCAAATGATTTCATTTTGTATGTTTGTGTTTTTTTTGTTAGCAAAAATGTAAAAACATTTCACTGTGTGTTGTACTATGAATGTGACAAATAAAGAATCCTGAATCTTAAATGTAATTTTCTTTATATACATTGTAAAATTATGTTGACAGCTGGCATTAGCCTGGTAGAAGCCTAGTGGGTGGTAGTAGCCTAGTATGTAAAACACTTGTCTGTGAACCTGATGACCACAAAGTTGCAGGTTCAAACCCCCACAAAACTGTGGATTTTACAATACAAAACAGTGGATTTTACCATACATAAATAACACATGAAATTAAATGGCCCATATCTGAGTAGTGCAACTGTCTAAGCATGGGCCCTACCATCCAGAGATCACAAGCTCAATCCCCATAGCCAGCTGTGGCTGGTAGTCCAAGAGACTCGTTCTCTGAGGGTAACCTGGCTTAATCCAATGGGTGTTTGTTAGCAGACGTAACAGAATTATCAATTACTGTTCCCCTCCAAGGGTGCTGAGTTGTCCAATCATGTTCCATTAGTAGCAGATTGAAAAGCTAGCCTTCACCCTCCCAGCACAGGTGGCATCGTGATTGGGGAAGTCCTAGTAAGGTGGTATTGGATCTGACAAAACTGGGCCCATTTCCCACATTTTTCTAAATGAGGTCTAATCATAATGTTTATTTGATTTTGTATTTCATATGAACACTTTCAACTGATTTAAACAGACAGTGCCATATATTAATGACTGGCTGCCCTGTGTCTCGTTCCTAAAGCAGCCCACTCCTTAGAACTTGGCTAAACTGCTGTAAATTGTATAGATTTTTATGACATCACAGTTACAAACAGGCTGATCTTGCAGCTATAGACCTGGGTGTTTACATGCGGCACCAAACTCAGTTGTCCATGATATGGGTTATTTAAGACCAGAATAACCTTTAAAGTTAACATACTGACTCATAAAATCATGGTGTAGTAATTATTTACTTCATTCAAATGTCAGGGTTTTTCCAACAAATAAATATTTTATGTATTTTTCTAAACAAGCTCCTAACATTCTGTATTGAAATAGGGCCTACACCAAAGGGTGTTAAAATATGAATATTGGAGTTCAAGTTAAACAGTGCTCATGGAGCTCTGTGGACGCAGGCATACATTCAAACCAAAAAAGCCACAAGGCCTAAGGCAGTGCAGAATGCAAAAGCTCTGTGCTCAGAAATGTGCTAAATCATGGAGTCTGCGCTGCTGTTGCCATGCTCACATGTGCATCATTGAAGATATTATTCTAAAGCAGGAATTATGCAGAAATGTTGACATCAGCGGTGCAGAAAGAGACACACAGTGAGAGCATCAAAACAACACTGGACATCAGAGCAGGCCTGCGGCTTTAGTCCCATGACAGTTGACCTACTTGGGGTGGGTTTTTTCTTTGAACTACTGTCAGAATTTTTGCATTTGGACTTTAAAGTGACCAATTTATTGCCTTTAGGCGATTTAGTAATTTGGCATATTCTGGGTGGTTACCAGGTGGCTGCTAATTGGTTACTGTGTAATTCGAGGTGGTTGCTAGGGTATTCCAAGTGGTTACTGTTGTAATCCAGGTAGTTGCTAGGCTGTCACTAGGCTGTTGATCTGGAATTCTGGGTGATTGCTAGAGTGTTGCTAGGTGGTTGCAATATTTTAGGTGTTTGTTGAATGTTGCTAGGCAGTTGCCTTGGCCTTTTACATGGTTTCTAGTCTGATGCAAAGCAGTTTGTATGTTATTCCAGATAGTTGCTTTGGTTTAATTGCTATGGTTGCTATGGTTGTTTGATGGTTGCTATAGTATATCTTTTTGTTTCAAGGTGGTTGCTATGGCAAGTGGTTAATAGGGTGTTATTAGGTGGTAGCTTTGGTATTCCAGGTGGTCACTAGAATGTTGATTATTGCGCTCTTTCTCATCTCTCATGGTTCTAGATGGTTCCTGTGGTGTTCAAGGTAGTTGCTAGTGGTTACGCTGTGTGTGTGTGTGTGTGTGTGTGTGTGTGTGTGTGTGTGTGTGTGTGTGTGTGTTTGTGTGTGTTTGTGTGTGTTTAATGGGTAATGTATGGATATGTGTATGTGTGTGGTGTGTGTGTGGTGTGCAGGTGTGTGTAAGCTGTGTGTGCATGTGGTGTTTATAGAATCCACAATCTTGCAATGTTTGTGGTTCTGTGAGCTGTCAAAATGTTAGAATTTTGAGCATAAATAAGAAAACAAAGAGCCGTAACTTGACTTATCAAGCCAACTCAGTTCATTCCTTGTGATTAAAGACACAGTTTGTAATTTGAAGGCCTTGTGAGTTCATTATCTGCTCAGTCGATGTTCCTATAAGCAACATAGCAAGAAACTCTACTACCCAAAGCGATAAATGGAAATTCTTCAAAGAAATTAGTTTCTCAAATTTATTTCTGATCCCAAATGTTCTAATCTCTCTGTGGTGCTGGCGTTAATGCATACAGATCTCATAGCCCAATGAAATATTCATTTCATGCTTTAACTCTTCGGTTACCCTACAGGACAGAATGACTCATGTTTCGTTAAGGTTTTGTGGATTTTTGTTCAATAATTCAGTAATTTTACAAGGAGCTGGCAGCAAGAATACTGCAAGGATTAAAGTGCAATGTGAAATCCAGCACTGTGGCCTTGCACTGTTTCAAAAATTAGAATATGATCATTTTTGCACTGCAATCTGTATACACACACACACACACACACACACACACACACATGCATGCATATATATATATATATATATATATATATATAAAATAAAAACCACCTCAAAGATGAGCATGAGCTGTACAGGTCAGATAACAACTGCCCCCAAAATGAGTCAAGAGTGTTTGGTCACTGTCACCTTTTTTGTCTGCAGGTCAGAAACTGTCAAGAATTCTTTGCTCATCGAGTAACTACAGCATGCGTCTCCCCACATCCCGGATTTGAGTTACATAAGTTACATTACTTCTGGTCACTGCATCCACATGTGTCTCAGACCAGTCCCTCTGTTCCTTTCCATCACAGATAGGCACATCATATTAGAGCATCTCTCTTCATCCAGACTCAGCACTGGTCTAGTTAAGTGAGGGCTGGTACTTTGTACAAGGGTAATATGAGCAAGGATTGTCATGAAGACCCCTAGCTTATCGATTATTCCAACCATGGCTTTAAAGTACATTTTCATTGTAGAGCTGTGGTAAGCAGGGCAATGCTGATTTTTTTTAATCACTAGAAGAATAGACTTGATTTAGTAGTGAACAGAGAGAGAGTGTGAAATGAAACACTCTTATTCTCATTATTCTAAAGGTGAACCAATTCTGAAATGTTTGGACTAATTCTAATACTAATACTAAGAGGCACACTTGTATGCAACTTTTTAAATGTGACTGCACTTGAAATATTTGAAGTACATGATACAAGTACACCAACCTAGCACATTCTCTGGAATATCCCCTATGATACCAAAGCAATCAATTAGCATTGCCCTAGCAACCACATAGTCACCACCTTGCAACCAAGTGAGATACTATAGCAGTACAGAAATATTACCAGTGATAAACTGGCAATCATCTCCAATACCACAGAAACCATATAGAAACACCCTAACAATCACCTGTTAAAAACAACCCTAACCACCTAACAACACCCTAGCGACCACCTGGAACACACAGCAACCATATAACAAATAGGAACCACCTAGCAACATCTTATAAGATGCCCTGGCAATTGCCTACAAACGCCTTAACACAAAGGATAATGGCAACTGACTAGCCACTCCCTATCAACCACCATGTAATAATACGCAAGAAACAACTTAAGAGCCACCTAAACCACCATAGCAACATCTTAGCAATACTGGTAAATTCAAAACAATTATTTTGTTGATACATTTGATACACACTTAAACTGACAACACACAGTATGAGTGTGTGTTATTTCAGACTAGATCTGTGACCGCCTCCCAACCCCCTGAATATGTGATCCTGCATTTAACGTGAGTGTATACGATTACAAGATGATTACAAGAACTGGACTGTACTGACAGAACAGTAAACTGGCACTGCAGTGGGCAAATGTATTGTCCAGGAGGACCTGCTTTCTTCTCTCTCACACCCACACTCACACACTCCCCAGCATCTGACAAGCACACCTGCTCCCCTCACCATGTGGTCGCAGCCTATTTCTGGAGCAGCTCACTGTCCACATTGACCTTCTCCTCCAAAGCCTAAATTTGAGGCATACACTAGCTCTTCCCTCACTGCGTAATTGGTTTCTTTGGTGCCATTCTGCAGTTCGCATTTGGTGTCGACCACTTTCGGAGACCCTCATGATAATTATGGAGGCAACACAGGCCACTAGATCAAGATATTTTTATAGCAACCATAACTTTATCTGATGGACAAAGAGCCTTTGTTTTTTTAAATTTTATGATGCCAAGACAAAAAGTAGTGCAAAGTACATTTGGAGCAGCCGCTACGGAGCCTAGGCTCAACACACTGAAAACGGTCAGCGAGAGGCATTGGCATCATTCTGTGCAACTTTGTGTTTTTGACCCCCAACTAATACTCCAACCTCATTAATGGTCTTGTGCCTGGATGCTATCAAATTCTCACAGTAATGTTCCAATATATAGTGTAAAACCCACACAGAAGGGTAGAGGCTGTTACTACTCAAGGCGGCCCAGTATTCCTTCATTTCCACTAACCTAAATCAATTAATGAAATTAAATGGGAAGTTCAACCGCTCAAATTTTCTGCATAATTAAATTACTCAGATGTAAAAAGTCCTTTCAAGTATTTTGATGTGAAAAATTAGGGGCTCATTCTATACAGCAGGAGTAATAGGAACTGAGGGTTGCAATGATTTCAATGCAAACATGGCCACTTTATTCACTATTCAGACTAGTAAACCTACACGTTTCTATTTTGCCATACAAGTGCATCTCCACTACGAGCGAATTTTCAAAATGGTTTTTTGCACAAAACAAATGTAAACAGTATCTTGGACAACTGTAAACAGTATCTGGGTGTTTATGTGTATTTCATGTAATAATGTTTTTTTGAGGTAGCTTTTAAAGACATGAAACCCTTCAGACATCAGGTTCCATTAACCACCACTATAATTATTATTATTTTTTTTATCACTTCTGTGTCACTATACAGAACAGGTATTCAGGCATTTTTTAACAGGTGTAGGTTTTTTTTCTCAGTTCATAACTGAGAACCACAATTTACTGCTTTGTTTACTGCTGTCCAGCAGTGATTTACTTTTGATGTACCATAAATGAATGTTTCTCTAACTCTGCGCCCAGTTTAATGTTGATTGAAGCATATTCCTACATCAGATACAATACAATTTTTGAGAAGATCTGGTCCTCAGAAAAGTACAAGCAGCTTAAAGCACCTTTTGCTGCTTTATTCTTGTATTCTTCCTGCATGTGCACAGCAGCTGAAAAGATACTTCCCATTCCTTCAGTGCTGTTGGTTAATTGGAAAGCCTTCATTGCCTCTAGGTGCTAATCAAAGCCATGCTTTCCACAAAACCTCAGTGTGAGTTTGTTGCGCAAAACACAGCCCAAGGTGGTCACGGAGTGTCCTCATGTGGACAGAAGTAAAAATGCATTTAGGCAACACCTTCTGACCTACAGTGTGTGGAGCACGCAGTAACAGTAGCTTCTTTGAAAGCGTTTCCATGGGAGATTGTGTGTATGGCAGACTGGAGGGTGGGGTTGTAAACATCTATACTTACTTTCACAGATGGATCACTGTTAGGGCCATTGGGAGCAGTGTCTAGAGGCCTTTGACTGCAAGGGCCCCAGGGGTGAAATAGATCACAGGGCTTCAGGTGGAACAAATACTGGAGTCCACCCTCTGCACTGATGTGAATATTAGATGAATGAATAGAGTGAGTGAATGAATAGAGTGCAAATGAATGAAAAAAACATTTGGCTTGATAGAAAAAGAGAAGACACAGTAAGCATATTAAATACCAAAAGACGTGTCTGAATCCTTATTTGACCTTATATGCTGTAGTTTTGCAGCATAAGACTAACAACAGTATAAGTAATTATACAAATTAGGCCTGCACAGGCCTGTTAATCAGTATCACAGTGTCTGTCTCTGCAATTCTGATATTGCAGGGGGCTGCAATATGCAAAGGGTCTCTAACCAATCATTGTTTTTGACCTGGTTACCTGTCACACTTCCTGCTAGATGTCCTGATGAATCTTCTGATGAGTCTTCAGGTAATCCAACAAAAGTTGAATGATTTTTTTTCATTGTTTAAACATCAATGACATCAATTCATTTTTCTCAGTATGTCTCTGTGTTTGTGCAAGAAAAATACAATTCACAATTTTCACAGTTCATCCTTATTGGACCATTTTCCAACATCTGTTTATCCCCTATAATTAAGCAGACTGTTTTCGTTACTGTGCCTATAAGACTGATATATGTAAATAATCTCTTTCTGACTGGCTGCCCTGCAATGCAGCCCATTAGAAATGCCAAGGTTTTTGGTTTTGTCACAAAAATTTTTTAAATTTATTTAATTATTTAAAAGCTGTTTTTGCAGCTTAGTTTCCTATGGATTGTGTGGATGGGCGAGTGAATGTCAATTTTAAAACTTTAAATTCATTTTAAATTGCAGAAAAGTGATCAAATGGGACCTTTGGTAAATTGAAAGGCGCTATATTAAGTAGAAGTATAATGACAAAACTAATATATTATCCATTTTGTTCAGCACTATAGAAATATGCACTGATATGGCATTAATTTCGTTTTTTTTTTTACTAAGGGGACGTTAGAAATGAATGGGAGAAACTAATGAAACGTCAGTAAAGAGGATTTGTCATGGTTGAAGCATAGGTCTCCCCGTTCACACATAAGGTAACGTAAAGGGAGTCTTCCGCATTGCTCCCAGGCTGGGCTCTCCTCTCCCCTCTCTCCGTGTTTGGGGTACTTACTGGGCAAGGACCGAAGGAACTGCAGTCTCTGTAGCAATTAAAACCGGGACGAGTCGAAAAAATACTGAGTTTCTGATCTAATCCATGCGCTCCCGAGAGTACTGACAGAGAAACAGCTTGAAAAACGTGAGGGGCTTGGGCTAACTCGGTTTAACCTCGTAATTTGGTACTTTTCTGCTCTCCATAATACTCCAAACGTCTCAGGAAGACTTCTCTCCAACTTCTGCATTAACTGGTAGGTTTTTCTTCACTTTTTTCCCTTTATGGAAATGCATGGAAGGATAGATTTTTTTTCCTTCAAAACCAAGTGTTTGCTCTGTCCCCTTTGGGTGTCTTTATTGTTTTTTAATCATAATTTAGACCGTTTGATAGACTTGCTTTTCGACTTCTCATTTCCACCTTAAATGGTGCTGCGGTACCAGTGTGGCGCCTGCAAGATAATTCTCGCGACTCCTGTACCATTTAAGGTGGAACAGGGAAGCCATAACAAACCGATTTAAACTCGTTTACACAGCAGCCAGAGGACGTCCTGTGCTCGAATATGATAAAGCAAAAAAAGTGACCTACAGCTATTATGCTTTTTGAGTTATGTTTTTTTAAAATTAATAACTAAAGTCGTTTTGAACGAATACTTATTTTTTTACGTTTCTCTGGAGCACGTGGCCAGCTGTATCACTTTACGTTTCTTAAGCTTGTTTTGCAAACCATTTTTTTCATGCAAATGTCAACGAATGAAAAAATGACTTTTGAAAATATACTTAAATGACCATTTTTGATATCAGAAACAACACATTCAGAAGAAAAAAAAAGAATCCTTTTTTTTGGTCCCACACACGCAGTTTCCCATTGAGCAAAACAACATTCCACATCTGTAGGTGAAAGATCTGTGCTGGTAATGGGGCTGTGTGGATGGCTGTGAGGGAATGTGGGAAATGTAGCTGGTCTGGTATGTGCTGGCTGTTCCCCCCCCCAAGGCCTTGTGGCCTTCAGTCACACAAACACTCTGTAACCCACTGACCAGAAATCCTCAGTGCCTGGTCCGTCTGCCTGGAGCCCCATCATTCTCAAGGTGCCAGGCTTGAAATAGACAGCCCTTGCCTTTCTTGGCTGCTAGGGTCAGGAACATGCTGAGGGTTATACGAGTGATGTCCCTAATGCAGGTTGGCTCCAGCTGATAGGCACACAATCTCAAAGCTTTGTAACTGCAGAGGTCAACTTCGAAACAGCAAAGTTATGCTTTCACTCCGTGACATGCTGCAGTTGGGTTAACCTACTGTCTGCAGTGTTATTCGTCAGTAGCACCACCACTGGGGCAGCTGGTGGACTAGTGGTTAGGCAGTTGCGCCTCTCATCAGAAGGTTGTGGGATTGAATCCCAAGATTGCTAGTGACACCACTGAGGTACCTTTGAGCAAGGTACCATTCCCACATGCTGCTCCCCAGGTGCCTCTCGTTGGTGGCAGCCCACTGCTTCACTTGGTGAATGGTTTAAATGCAGAGAAAGAATTTCACACCGTGCTGTGGTGTGTTTACCTATGAATATAAGAGGCTGCTTTACTCTAACCTCTTTGAAAATCTGTTAATGGTTTGGAGCGCTCCAGTATCGACATGCTTTCCAGTCAATGCTTGACGCTGCATGTTTATCTTAGGCTTGCATGCAGCTATTTCATGAAGCTCCCAAATCAATTCTTGTACTGATGTTTCTTCAAGAGGCCGTTTGGAGACCTGTAGTGAGTGATGCATCAGAAGACAGGCCATTTTATAGTTTTCGGTAGTTGGGGGCACTGTTCTGTGTATTTGCTTGGTCTGACGCTTAGTGGCTTAGCTGCTATTGCTTATAAACACCTCAGTTTTGCATTAATAGCCATTGCACTTAGAGATTATTTACATATCACAGACAGTAACTCACCTAGAGCTACTACTGGTCACCCTGTCAGAATCAATGTTTGATTAGATTTATTGGCACTTAAAGTTGTCCGGGTCAGATCTGTGTCCAAAACAGTCCCTTGTTGTTTGTTAGTTTTTTTGAAAATTGTTCCTGTGCAGTTTTACCTTCTAGCTAGGACTCCCCCAACCACACATTTCCACCAGCACTGGGATGGTGGGAGTGAGCACATGCTTCCTCAGAGCCACGTGAAACCCCACCATGTCCTTATGAACTGCCACTAATGGATCATCATTGGACAACCCAACATGCTTGGAAGAGAACATTCACCACCATATAACCATCTAATATATCGGCTAATTGATGCCCATGGTGTCTGAGTGATCAGGGAAGGGAGAGAGCAAAGTTGGCTCTCAAGCACTCCTGGCAACAAATGGCGTTAGACAGTTGTGCCACTCAGAGCCATATTCAAAGTCACTGAGCTCTTTCAGTATCAGTGTATGGAAACACAAAGATGTGTTGAATTTTATAAACTTGTTAGCAATTGATGTAACAAACACTTAAAATCAGTAATTAGGAGGAATGTCCACAAACTTTTGCCCAATTTCCCTTAGTGTATTTCGAAAGTGCTGTTTTGGCCTGTTATGCTACTTGCTGTAAACATATAGGTGACCAGCGTACTATATTTATCATTATTGTGATAAACTGTCACACTTTTCTTGACTAACTGCGTGTTTTGATTTCAAAGAGAACATATTTGGCCCTGTTATTTGCATTAAGTGCATGGCAATCCCTGTTCTCATGACAGCATGATGTTTATGACAAACAGCCAGTCAGATGAAAGATGAGGAGCAGTCGAAGGAGAAAGGAAGAAATTGTCGCAGTCAATTATGTGAAAAACGAGACCACTGCCACTGTTAGTGCTTATTGTGGTCATTGTAGTTATGTTTCACATGACTGACGCAACATGTGTCACCAAAAAAGGCTGTGCAGTAGAAGGCTGGCCCTGATTGGTCAAAGAGCTGTTGGCATGCTGGCTGATTTTAATAGTAAAACAAGAAATATAAACATCTAGTACAGTTTCAAGAAGCACAACAAACTGCCATATACCAGTATGTCCTACAGGAACTAAAAAGAAGCTTGAAGTAAATAAATATTGTTGTAGTTTCACATGCCCATTCACTCTCACATCTATAGAGTCCATATAAGGAAACTAAGCTGCAAAAACAGGCCACTTTCTAATCAGTTTTGTGATGTCACAAAAGTAACACATTTACACATTTCCTCATTTACATTTACATTTGCGGCATTTATCGGACGCTTTTATTCAAAGCGACTTCCATTCCCTAACTACAGAGGGCAGTCTCCCTGGAGCAACTTGGGGTTAAGGGTCTTGCTCAGGAAC
>JBBJLS010082334.1:0-24650 GCA_037577275.1 Bryconaethiops microstoma
GTGTGTGTGTGTGTGTGTGTGTGTGTGTGTGTGTGTGTGTGTGTGTGTGTGTGTGTGTGTATGTGTGTGTGTGTGTACTGTTCTTTTGTAAGGTGATAAGGGTATGCTGGAATTGAGGAAGACCTCAGACTATGGCAAAAGCTTTAAGACTATAGGGAGCAGGATCTACTCCTTTGGACTGGGAGGGCGCTTTATTTTCGCTTCAGTCATGTCTGCCACGGTACGGTCAAATAACTGTAGTGTTGTGTAGATTTTATAGAAATGATCAAGGCTCTTATAGCATGCATGTCAGCTTGTCTTTTAAATCTTTTGAATATCTTTTTATATGTTTCATATCTCCTGCTGTCTGTCTCATGTGTCAGGGTTTGACGCGTATGATCCACGTGTCTGTGGATAAGGGCGAGGTGTGGAACATGGCCCAGCTGCCCACAGTGGGACACGAGCAGTTTTACTCAATATTGGCTGCCAATGACGACATGGTGTTCATGCATGTGGATGAAGCTGGAGGTCAGTCTCAACTCAGTAAACAAACACTCTTTGGGATAAAGACCCAGGTACTAGGGATAGGCAATGTAGAAAAATATAATGTATCTCAATATACAGTGCATATCACTATATTTTGTTTATCGAAGTTGAACATTTCTTCACATGGTGTTTAAACTAATTTAAAAAGTAACTAATTTAAGTAACATAGGTAAGTAACTTTCTCTAAATTTGAAATATCAGTAAATGTCAAATTCCACATTAAACTAGAGAAGCTAGTATGTCCTTTCAGACAGTATGCTATGTCTTATTGTTTTGCATTTCTCATTCAAAAATCTACATGACATATCCACAGTTCTTATTGGTAGAGGTAGAGGTAGAGGTTGTATTACATTATTTACATTAATTACATTCAGCATATCAGATCAAAGCAACAATTAAATTCAGTTTTACACGGTGGGTTTGCTAAATTGCTGTTTTGATTTGTTATGTTGGATGCAATTAATGACTCCAAATGTAGTGTTAGCAGGTTCAATTGCGACTATCAAATTATCGCATGACTTTCGAGCACTTCAAAACATCAGACTTTAGAAAAACAAGAATTTCTTTGAGATGGGTGCTGCAATGTTAGTTGATTTTTCAAGGTACTGATGATCAGAGGCGGACAAATTACCTAACTTCATTATTTAAGTGAAAGTACAGATACCACTGGTCAAATGTTACTCCAATACAAGTGAAAGTCATACAGTCAAATTTCACTTAAGTTAAAGTACTGATGTACTTGCTTCCAAAAATACTTAAGTAATAAAAGTACATATTTCACTGCATCGTTGATTTATTGCCACCACACCACACAATACCTGCATCTAACTTGCTTGTAGAAGATGTAGCATAAGGAATAAGGTAGAATGGTACAGAATGAAACACAAGCCGAATTTGATAAAGAAAACCAGTCTTTTTTTATTAATTGTACACTACACACCTACACAAAAGGTCTGCGTGTATGTACTATATTTGAACGAAGTTGAGAACTGAACAGCTGTAAATGCAGCTGGAATGGCACACGCACTTAAAACGATACGTATTTTTTATCTTTTCCGTAACTTAAACATCGACTGTAAATATGGCCGTGGATGCGGGCGTGAACAATTTCCTCCGGGATAAATAAAGTTTTCTTATTCTTATTCTGAAGAGTCTCCGTCTCCGTCTCCATCCATTCTCCCGCCACTGACTGACCGTGTTTAAGAAATGCTGCCGTTGCGGTTTTGCCTTTCTAAAGTAGTGAAGTGAAAGTTATAAGTTTCCAAAAAAACTACTCAAGTGAAGTACAGTTACTCAAAAACTGCACTTAAGTACAGCACTCAAGTAAATGTACTTCGTTACTCTCCACCTCTGTATTTGAAGCATATAAAGAGTAGTAACATTTGTAGAAATTCACATCAAATGTACTTATTTGCATTTTAGGTAACGTATTTTATACTTTAATATATGGGAGGGAAATAACCTTGAAAACATTCATTTTAAGACGATGAATCTGGTTTGACTTATTTTACATTTTGAATATTATTTTAAAGTATACATTTGTTTCTAAAATATTTCAAATACAACATACAGAAGTCCACAAATACAAAAGCATAACTAATTTTCATTTCGGCCTTAAGTGTATTGGTTAAAATGTGACGTAGTGCCTGTAAAATGAATTTTAATTGGGCTGTAAGAAAAATTCATTTGAATAAATGTATTTGTGAAGATTCCAAAACAGAAGCATAACTAATCATTTCAACTTAAGTGTATCTAAAATGTAATGTAATGCCTTTTAAATGATTATTTTAGTATGCTGTAAGAAAATACACTTCAGTTAAATGTAGTTATGAACAAGGGCGTAGAATTGTGTAGAGACGGTAGTGACACAGTATTGTTATCGGATCGGCTTTACCATTTCTTGCTTACGTGAGATTGGGTGAAGCTCAGTGCAGTGCAGTAAGTGTGTAAAATGACCATTTGTCATATATAAACACACAACAGCAGTTTGAACAGCTGCTATCTCATTTTACTGCATTCATCATATTTTCATGGCACAAACACTGTATCACCTTTCATGACCCCTTGCACTAACAATCCGTTATTTTATTATTTCTGTTATAGTTACTTGTTAGTTGTTTTTGTTATAGTTATTTTGTTATTCCTTTTGCACTAATACTACTATTTTTTCCCCCTAACTCTTTATTGTCTTATCTTTATTCCTCTTGTTGCACTGAGCATGTTTATGAAAGAGTTTCCTTTCAGGATTTTCTTTCTTATCTTATGAAATTCTTTCTCTGCGCCGTTTACCAAGTGAAGCAGCCGGCACCCACAGAGCATTGTGTGGGGATAGTACCTTGCTTGAGGGCACATGAGAGTGCTGGGATTCGATCCCATCCCATGGTTTTAAAATGTAAACTGAAAGGTTCCAGTCAGGTGACAAATAAAAAAAGAATTTCTTGTGTTCTGTGACTACAGTACTTCTTTGCTGGTTATGTGGACAACAGGACTACACTGAGGTGGCCCTCCAGATGTACTATGCACATGTACTTTGATGTTAATGTATGAAAGACGTT
The DNA here is from genome assembly GCA_037577275.1 of Bryconaethiops microstoma. Lineage (NCBI taxonomy): Eukaryota > Metazoa > Chordata > Actinopteri > Characiformes > Alestidae > Bryconaethiops > Bryconaethiops microstoma. Next base: position 3,081 of record JBBJLS010082334.1, read on the forward strand.
AGCAATGTTGCCCTATGGCTGGAGTGAAGTTACTGCTTTTATGTCCCCATTAATGTCAAAATCAAACCTGTGCCCTTATTTATTAAAATAATGAGCATTTAAACAAAACTCTGTTTATTATTGTCCGATTACCCGGAGTGTAGTAGTGGTGCAGCTCTCTGGGTGTTGCCTCCGTTGGTTGAAATGGTGGCCTAGTGGTTAAGGCGTTTGCCCTATCATCAGGAAGTTGTAGGTTCGGTTCTCAAGACTGCTAGTGGCACCTCTGAGGTTCCCTTGAGCATGGTACCGTCCCCACACACTGCTCCCCAGGCGCCGTGTTCCTGGCTGCCCGCTGCTTCACTTGGTGAATGGGTTCAATGCAGAGGGCTGATTCTGTGCTGTTCACACTGTGTGTTCAGGCATGGCAAAATGGTCTCTTTCACTTTAAACATTGGCACCCATCTACAGCTCAGTATGTCCTAGATTTCACCTCATGCCTCTAACAACCCCACCCCAACTTGATTGCATCATGTGATCACTAGGATGAGGCATTTTCATATACTCCAAATGTAAAAACAACTGTGAAAGTTCTGTATTACTGAAGTCCACCTTCAACCAATAAAAAGAAAAAAAAAAATTCACAAACCAAATGCATTCAAGACAGACGCACTTAGTAAGTACACACTGCAAATGTACTTTTTTCATTAAGGCCACTTTAAAATCACACTTAAATGCTTTCGTATGTATTTGCACATTTAAATTATATCTATACAAAATACGATAAATACGATGATATGATGAATTTATAAATTGTATTTTTCATATTTAAATAAACGTATAATTGTATATGTTGTATAACTAATCTTCAGTTGTACTATTGGTGGGTTACACAGTGTTGGGAGTGTGTGTGTTGTGTGTGTCTTGGCACTAGAAGTCGTTGGTGGTTAAAAGTGCCTATTTGGCAGTTCTGTTGCTTCATACTGAAAGTAGCACCTACCGCACCTCAGAACGCACGCGCTCTGTGTGTGTTTAGACCTTTGTTATGATGGTTGCCATGGTTGTTGTTGTTTTTTTTCTTAATGAGGTTTGTCTCACTCTGGATTACGAATGAAGTTCAGGAAATAGAAGATTAGAGTTTTTAAACCTTTACAGCATTATAAGCTCTAACCTTTATCTTTGGTTCCCTGAAGAAAATAAATGACAAATGTAACTACAGCTCATACGTTAAAGAACAGGCATATAGCAAAAACGGCATATAGCAAAAACGATATAAGCATTAATAAGAAAGTAATGTCAATATTTTAAGTATTAAAGAACGACGAGGAGCCTAAATGGTAAAAGTTAAAGAGACAAAGGTAACATATCTCATCGACATGGCATCGTGGAAGGAGATCTACATCAAAAGCATGATCGCCAGCCATCACCCAGCCAAGCAGGCCGGCATCAGGCATCTATACAAATGTCCAGCTCTAAAAGGAAAAACTTACCGCCATGTATGAGGATGACCATCACCATGCACCAGGTTAGCTTTCGAAGCAGCAGCATGGTCCGAGGATGCAAGGATGACCAAAATGGCTAAAAGGATGACAATGATGGTGATAACTGATGCCAAAAGAAGGGAACTGATTCTTCAAGTGGCCTCCAGAAGTGTTCCTGCGATAGAGAACCCGCCAGCTCCAGTTTCGCTCGCTTGTATGGGGCAGGTGGTGAAGGCTGTAGCTTTATGTGAGAAGATGCTGAACAGGAAATCCTGCTGTGTATAAGAGGAAACCAATTTGAGGAAGAAGCCTTGGACAATTCAACCCCTCACTCACACCCACACCCCACATTCTTCAAATTGTCAATTTATTTGGTATCAAAAAACATGGTTTATAACAAGTAGGATACACATTTTTATGAACAAGGAATAAATACTATACACTAAAATAATTGACAAAAAATATGGTCCCAAAGGCACAGTCACAAACACACACAGACACACACACACACACACACACACACACACACACACACACACACACACACACACAGAAAATACATTTCTGTAAATGTTACCATATAACAATAAACAATAAACTGTTCAGCATAAATCATGTAAATCAAAAATAATATTGAAATTCTTTGTAACATTTTGTCCATTCAGGGCAGGATTAAGCAGTTCTGAGGCCTAGGTTCTAAAACAATTGAGGACCTTTTTTATACATACGGTATAAAAATGACAGCCGAGAAGCGTTGCCAGTTTTGTTCGGGCGGCTCAAAAGAGATGATTAATTTTACATTGACATTCCCATATCCATCAACACACTAATACAAACACCCCATTAAAGCTCTAAGCATTTAAATCCATGCCTCTCAAATCAGCTCCCTCAGTGTTGTGTAAGAGAAGGGCCGAAGTCTCTTGCTTGCACTGAAAAATGCTCAAATGTCTTTTTTGTCCATCAAGGCCATGTCCACACGTACACGGGTATTTCTGAAAACTGGGATTTTCCGTTTTCGTTTATAAAATAAATCGCATCCACATTAAGCGCGTTTTCAAAAATATCTCCTTCCACGCGCAATCGCAAAAAACTCTGACAAAAGCATAAAGGCAGCAGGTGGCGATATAACCCTAAAATGTTTAGCATTGGTGACCAATCAGAAGCCTTGGAGGGGGGACATCATTACCAGAGACAGGTTCCGTGTTGCCTTGTCAAAAAATGCTACCTTTAAGTTCATAACACTGATAATGAGAAATAGGCAAATAATATGCATAATCAGAGAAAAATATATGTTATTTAAATGAGAAGAATCTAGAGAGGTAGGTAGATGTTTAGAGGTGTAGAGAGCCAGTTTATACAGTCTGGTTCTAAAACTGAGAAATGCTACCGTGAAACAGGACACAGGCTACTTCAGATCGTGCCGTGCTTACAGCTTGTGGTGATGTTTTCCAGCTTCAGATAGCATTTTAGAATCAGAAAACTTTACTGATCCTAGAGGAAATTATGCTTATGTTTTGACTGCAAAGACACAGACCCCAGAGTAGCGACATACTCTCATTAAAAGAGCTTTTAACAATCACCGTAAACCAGTGACCCGAACGCAAGATAGCTCAGATAAACCAGCTTCCCTAATGCTAGGTAGCTCAGAATCCCAAGACTCTCACTGGCTAGAATGTTTTGACAGAACACTGAACCTGGTTAAAGTCACGTGGTGCGATAAATCAATGTAAATTTTTTTAACATGTTATTTTTTCTGTGATTAATTGATCAAAATTAACGCGTTAATTCAACACCCCTAGTATAAACATGCCAAAACTTCTAACAAGGTTGAGATCAGTAGTACTTTTTAAACGTTGGGCATTGTAGATGAAAACCTAATGTAAACACGGCACATATTGTGACGTCACAGGAGTGGCACACAGTATGACGCAAAACGGTCGGTTTTTCAAAATCTTCTTTTTCTCATCCACACGTAAATGCAGTTTTTAAAAATCACCACTTTGGTCAGAGTTTTCAAAAACCTCCATTTTCACTGACCCAAAATGCCGTTTTCAGAAATATCCGGGTACGTGTGGACATGGTGCAAATCTGTATACGCTGGGCTTCCGGGGTCGCTGATGGAGTAATTAGACGCAGAGTGAATTCACTCTCCCAAAATAATCACAGTTATCCCACCATTATTTTCAGCAAAGAGGGTGGAGGAGTGGGAGAAGAATGACTAAGGGCCATAAAAGAGAAGGAAACATGTCGAAATTTCAAGAGAAAAGCGCTTCGGTGATGAAAGCTAGCAACATCGAGCCGAATCATGCTAGCGATAGCATACGTAATGCTGAACATGGTGAAATAATTAACGCGATAAGGGAGCTGAAAACTGACCTCAAAGGGGACCGTGAAAGCCTGAGACATGATATTAATCGTTTGGGACAAGAAATTAACGGTAAACTTGATAAACTTGACGCGGAAATGCAAAACCTAATGGAGCGGGTAGGTGAAGCGGAGAACAAGTGGAGAGTTGAAATACAGCAGGCTCACCGATCCTTGGCGCCGAGACCTCGCTCCGAAACCCCCATCACTAACTTTCAGGAGTTTACAACTAAAGACATGGTGCTGAGAGAGGCATGGAAGAAGAAGAAAATACAGCTTGGCTCCAGATCTCTTTACTCTGACCACGACTATGCGTCTAAGATCGGAAAGAATATAACGTGATTTAAAAAGTCCTGAAAGAGAAGGGGATCCGATTCCAAACACTGTTTACCAACATGCGGATTCACTGGGATACTGGAACCATAACATACACCAGTGCACAGGAGGCGCAAAACAGACACGGATTTCAGATTGAGGAGCTGGATTTAGCCGTGGGAGAGAGCATGGAGAAGCGAATTCGAGAGCTACAGGGGTGGCGTAAGGTTTGCGGTCAACACGAGAGAGGTTCGGCACCAGCTAAGAGGGCAATGTCCAAACTACAGGATCATGATAGGGGATTCACACATTCCGATCCGGTGAGGCAGTTTATTCCTCTCTGGCCTTGTTTAGATTATTGAGTGCTTGGGAGAGACGACTTCATCATAATACGGTATTCGTTGGACTAACAGAATACGAGAGAGTATGCCTTTAGACTTAGCGACCATCCTCATTAGTGGGCCCTCTCCTTACGAGAGGCATTACACTCGACCCACCAACGGGGGCAGATTTGTAATAGTCAAAGGAAGGATCAATAATGTATACAGTATGGAGACTAAATATACAGTATGGAGACTAAATATCAGTGTCTTGAATAATGAAATGGCAGTGAAGGAGATTAGGTAAGAAATTAGAGACTGTATTAAAGATAAAAATGATGGCCGAGTAGACCCAACTATTGTGTGGGACACAGTTAAAGCAATAATGAGAGGGAGACTAAAGTCAAGAACAGCTTACTTAAAGAAGGTAAGGACAAAAGTTGATTAATTAGAGAAAGAATTGAGAAATTTATAGAAAAAACAAATACACAAAAGATGCAGATCTGACAAACCAGATAAAGGAGATCAAGTAACAATTAAGTTCAATGATTAACGAAGAATTAGAAGAAATTGAGATACATAAAACAATCCTATTATGAATCAGGCACAAAAGCAATGAAAATTTTAGCTAGATGTCTGAGAATACAACAAATAAAAACAGTAAACAACATTAGAGACCCCCTTACTAATAAATTAGCTTGTGATAGAGGAAATTCATAAAATCTTTATCGATTATGAAACCTTGTACTTACAGCCCATGACTATTAATGTAGACAACATTGAAAAATACTTGTCAACACTTGACCTACCCTCCATAGGAGCGATGCATAATGACGAATTATGGACTCCCATAAGATGCAGCAATCAGTAGACAAATAAATGTCCAGGGAGTGATGGATTTCCAATCTTTAAAGATGATCTTGCCACGGTACTACTTGAGTCTTTGAATCGGACCCTCAGCAAAGCTGTGATACCACCATCATAGAGAGAGGTGTCATGTCGGGTGAGGGGTGGACACACTAGCAGGAGACAGCTTAGAAGTAAACAGAAGTTTAATAAAGAAATTTCAAGTTCAATACAAAGTTCCAGAGGACCTTCACTCCAAGCAAACTCTAAACAAACACTGGAAAGGGAACTCTGCTGAAGGGTCGACTCGTCTCCTGGCGCTTTAGAAAGCCCTCTGTCATACAGGGGGCAGTACAAATACTCCACGCTCCATGGAGCTCTCTTAAGACCTTCACTGTCATGCCTGTAAACACACAGGGGAAAGAGACACACAGGAGAGGTACAAATCCAGCACCGAGCTGCAGCTGTAAACAAAGGATCCAGCAGCGTGTTGCACAGACTCTCTTCACTGCCACTTAGAGAGTAAGCTGGAATCACGAGGACAGTCCTTCAAGTCTCTCTGCCTTCTTTCCCTTCAAGTGAGACAAAAACATGCAAACAGGAGTAACGACATTCATCATCTCAAAAACATACCAGAACCCAAGGTTGTCACTGGGTGACCACACAACGATTCTGTGGCTCGGCTGGACTTCTAAACTCCGTTGGGACTCCGTCGGGGGTGTGACTGAGACGGACCAGACATGACAAGAGGCTGTGATATCAGTTCTTCCCAAAGAAGGCAAAAATAAAGAACGTTGTGAATCTTTTCGCCCAATCCCTATATTGAACATCGATTATAAGTTATTTACATCCATTATGTCCAAAAGGTTGGAGCGTTTTCTCCATGAGTTAATAAATGAAGATCAGACGGGGTTTATAAAAGGAAGGCAGACACAAGATGACATCAGGCGTTCCCCGCACATTATAGATCCGGCCAATAAACAGCAATTAAGTGCAGAATTTCACAGGGTCTGTTGGGTTTTTCTAGATTAAGTATTAGAGCGCATGGGTTTTAATTATCAATTTATTAATCTCTTTATAGTGACCCGTCCGCTAGAATTAAGATCAATGGCCGTTTGTCTGGGAGATTCAAGCTGCATAGAGATACTCGTCAGGGCTGCTGCCTCAGCCCCAGACTGTTTGCAATATTTATAGAGCCTCTGGCCCAAGCCATCAGACAAAACGAAGAGCTGGAATTAGTCAATATAACAAAAGGAATTCATAAAATTGGACTTTTTGCAGATGATATTATAGTCTACCCACAGAATCCAGATGAAACTCTCTCCAAAATTATGAACATTTTGGATGACTATGGTCAGATGTCAGGTTATCTTTTGAATATTACAAAAACTCAAATTCTCCCTATCAGTTACACACCAAGCAAGAAAATTAGTAAGAAATATAAACTGAAGCAGAAAACTTTTTTGTTTTGTTTTGTTTTGTATTGTCTTGTTTCTTGTTGAAAATGTATAGTTTTTAAAAAAAATCTGTATACGCTGGCTTTCAAAAGGGATCAAGTCTTTGATAATATATTTTTGATAGAAGGAGAATAATGTTTTGCAGTATTGCTCACAGGCGGGGGTGTGGTTAGGGCTGGGCTGTTGGGCCACAGTCTTTTTTTTTTTTTTAATACCAAACATATTTCCTGAGTCTGGAAAATATACATAAGCTTTGCATGGCCTCAGGCACTGATATTGGTAGGTTGCACTTTACATTTCATTACATTGGTAGGTTGCACTTTACTTTCATAAACTGATTATTGCTTATTTCTTTACATGATAAATATTAAATAATTGACCACTTGTGGTGTCTATCGAGCAGAAATATATGTCATATATAAGCGCTAAGACAGGCTACACTTTTGTGGATCCCAGTAACAGTTAGCAAGCTTTGCTGGACGACACTGATCAGCTTTCCGGATGATATAAACAGTGCCGCAACACAGAAAAGAGCAACACTGCCAATGTACTCTAGAAAATAGTTTATTATATAATGTTATGCACTGTGATATATACGGCATCATCCCAACACCCTCCCACCCCCATAGCTATGGATGCACTCACAACCCCTGATATTCATAGACTTCAGTTATATGAAGTTAAACCAAATTTAGTGCGTCAGTAGCTGAGCTGAAAAATTAACACAAATGCTAGTGGCAAAAAATTAGAGCTTTTGGTAATGGAAAAATGCTCCCAATACAGGCTACGATATGGCCCGACTGAATGTCCTTATGCAAAACAGCAATGAATAGTCACCTGCAAGTTTGATTTTAGTGCATAGTTTGGTTGATATTTATGAGATTCAGAAAAAATACCCAAAATGTTGAGATTTGCCAACCCTTGCAACCCCATACTATTTGTACCTGTTTATCTCAAGAGATTACATGAAGTACCTGGTCCAAATGTTAATGTGTTAACTTGCTTTTCATTTTAATTAACTCATTAATATGAGGCCACATGTGCTGGCTGTATATATAGCCTACATCTATAGCCTAATTTGGCCATGTTTGGACAACTTATTACCTTCACCAAAGCCTCCATGTACTTTTATACACAACAAGCACCTAAATAACCAAACTTCAAATCCAACAGTTCCGTGAAGGCTCCGAAACATTTATTGCCATTTTTGTCCCATATCTTGATGATCTGCCCAAATATATGCAGCCTGATCAATAGTACTTTGTCCATCTCAGTGCACTTGCTCTTGCTAAATGGGCTTGATCATCATGACAACCTTCTTCAGAGAGTATGAACCTCCATGGAACTCGGCCCAGTAGACTCCGTCCTGGTAGCGGCTTCGGTAATGGCCTCCTCTATACCACACCCCGTTCAGGTTCGAGTGCGCACACATGTGGTACCACCAGCCTCCTTTCTGGTAGTGTGCACAGTTACCTACAAGACGAAAAACAGTGTCATGCTGCTATATGCAGTAATTAACCCTTGGAAGTCTAACTCTTTCACAAGTATGCGGCCACCAGTGGAATTTGCTATGGCTGATCCTGAGATAAAACAGTTCCACCAGTGGGATTCGAGCACAAAATGCAGCTGTAAAGACATACACAACTATTAGCCTTAATTCTACACATTTACATTCCCACAACATAGTCAGGCATTGACATGTTTTTTTGTTTTGCTGTAGTACTCTAATGAGCACCTACATGAATCAATTGGTACGCACCAAAATAAAAAAATTTCTCTATGCTTCTGCCATGGTTCCGGGGATGGGGGGTGAGGGGGTGCAGAGGACTGTGTCTCAGTCGAGGCGTGGTTCGGGGGGGTTCTAATATTAGCTGCTATCTGCCTTGTAAAGCAAAGTCCTGCATGAAGAGGTCTGTGTCTTGGCCGTGTCTCGGGCCGTGAAGTCGAGGGGTGGGACGGGTCACGCAGTATGAATTTAGTCAAATTAGGTACGCATTTGCGCTGTGATTACTGACAACTGCCGCGCATTTGCCTACCACATATGCCAATTTGTACTTGTATACCACTTATGTCAATCCCTGAACATAATGCATGTCTAAAATACAGCTAAACATGCTGACATTTGCAAAATACTCCTGTATTAAGCAGTGTAAGTTAAACCTGTCTTTAATCTTTACTGACCATTCAAGGTGAGTGCAACATGCAAGAAGCATGTACCAGACGCACTCAGAATAAAGGCAAAGATTCATGGGTTCACGTCCCAGGCTCTAAAGCAGCATTTCCCCCCCTAACTCTTGATATGATGTTCTTTCACTTCACTTCACTTCACTTCACTTCACTTTCAAGAGCCTTAAAGATGGCTTTGTAACCTTTTCCAGATATTTCATTACATTTTAAAAATGGTATCATGCTCAAAAGAAGAGAGTGCTAACTGCCAATTCTACTAAGTCAATTTACCAACATCCACACTGCCTAACATCTTACTTAGTGAGTAATGGGTGGAGAGGGAGCGCCATCCTACCCACAGGCAAGGCAATCAGACACCTGAATGGAATGAACCTCCGCTGCTCAGCGCTGTGCCAAAATATAAACAACCAGCACGAGGACGAGGGGGCATGGCAGACGAGGCCTGGTCATTGCAATGACCTGTACTCAGAGGTGGGAGGTTTGAAAGTAGCCAATCCGAGTACATTGTTATACTGAGGATATATGATAATGTAATCTTATGCTAATATGGCCTAATGAGACAGAATATCTAACTTTTTTGTTGGGTTACTTGGTGGCTACTTGCATTTGGCTAACCTTGTCCTGGTACTGGTTGTTTATGTTTGGGCGGCGCTGAGCAGCAGAGGCTGATTCCGGTCAGGTGCCTGATTGCCTTGCTAACCGCGGACGAGCCCCTTACGTCACAAAAGCAAAAGAAATTGCGAAGGATATTTGCGGTTTCCGCAAATGTGTGCCGGTTTGTGCAAACAATTATTAATTATTAGTTCTCTGAAAAAATCCGCGAGAGACTGAAGCTGTGATGGCTGAACCGCAATTAAGCAGGGTTTACTGTATATCTTAAATGCAGTGGTTAATGAAAACTGGCTATGGCCACAGTTGGGTTGTCAAGTTTGTACTTTTGAAAATAATTAATATATGAACATAAAATTCAGAAGTCATAAAGTCTCACTCTTATTTTGAAATTGAAAACAGACTAAACAAAAGTTGGCATGATATTCATCCATGACACCCAATTTACATTCCCGTAAACCTGTAGCCAGACATCTAAACACAATGTGAACCAACCTGAGTAGGCATCCTTGTCGCGGTCCAGAGTGGTGAAAGCTTTGTTGCTGTGCCATGAGAGGGAGTCTCCAGCAGTGCCCTGGTAATTTCCCAGCCTCAGGCGGTACCAGTCGCTCTCAGGCTCCAGACGGAAACTGTCGTACTCTGCGAACACCTGCCTCCCTTGCCAGTCCTCCATGTCCACTCTGAGCTTGTAGGAGGCCTGAGCGGTCAGCCAGTACAAGTGCTCCAGACCCAGCCAATACTCACCATCCAGATTCCCGAAGCCTTGCTGTGGGGAGGAAGACAAGAACTAACACATTGTGTCTGTGTTTTAAGCTTGGCTTGGTCAAAACATTTTCCTCTTATCCCAACTGTATTCCAGCAAAACATCTGTGGTGTGGGAGGTTTGCTTCTTTAGTTCTGCACTGGAATTGCAAGGGTAATGTAGTAATACAGCATACATAGCATGCTATGCTATGTACATATATAATATGTATATAGCATTGTGTATTTCATATAGATTGTTTCCCAGTTTTTAATGGACTTATTTAGACTTTGTCTCTGTGCAGTCAGAACATAAGCAATTCCTCCGGGATAAAATCATCACACACTTTCATTTGACCATGCCAGGATATAGATATTGTTATGCCAAATGGTGTCAGAAACCACATAAGCAAGTCTATTAACTTCAGACATCAAACAGACCATGGCTGATTTTGATTTTTTCTTAGAACCTAATTAATAATTGTTTGCGAATTTGCGAAGACTGCAAACATTGTGCACATTTTTTTGGTGCTTTTTTCATGACAATATATAATGTTTCATACATTTTAGCACTAAATTAGTAAAAAAAAAATTAGTAGCTAAAATATTAACGTAAATGCAGCTAAATTTCCATATAAAATTGAATTATACATTTTTTAGTACTGTTGAGAGAACATGTCTTGGGATGGTGAAATACCGCCGTACTCAAAGGCAAGAGGTTTGAAAGTAGCCAATCCGAGAGCATTATTTATTTCTCCTTGCTGCTGATTGGCTGCTGCCCTGTGACACATCTTTGGCAGATGTAGTCCAGCATTTTTACCACATCACAAATTCGTGGTTTTTCATAGTTCACAGGTGCTCTTGGAACGTAACCCCACGAATTTCGGGATCGACTGTATACTGTTTATATATATATATATATATTAGGGCATTAACAGAAAAGCCGATTTGTTGACGCTTCGACGTCAGAGGCACAACTTGACGACCCCTGAGAGAAGTTGAAAAGTCGTGTGTTTTTTTCCTCTCTTTGTGTGCGCGCTTGTGTACACAGTGCAATCTCTGCCTCTGATTGGCTTACGCTGACATGCGTTCCTTGACTTAACCAATTATTATAGTCAATTCATAAAATGGGCGGTACCGTTGGTGCGTGGAGGGGAATCTAAACACAAGACCACAACAAGATGAGAGACATGGCAGCAGAGGCAGTAGGTGACAGACACACATCACATGTCTAGAGATACTTCACTCCAGACCACACGGACAGCACGGTGACCTGCACAACCTGCAAGTCGGTATTAAAGTACAATAAAAGTACGGGCGTTATGCACGGCCATCTGAAACAGCATCCGCTAGCTACCATGGGTGATGGTAGCACTGCAGGGAGTCGTCCAGTCCACAGGAGTGGAGTAGCTTTACAGAAAAGCCTCTGACTGATAAGAAAAAACATCAGACCTTTGGCTGCAGTACAAGGCGAAAGCTTCAAAGAATCCTACATTTTGTTTTACCAGACTATACAGTCCTGAGCCACAGAACACTCGCCTGCGTCGACTCGACTTCGACTTTATTGACGGATAAGTCGATCTGAAAAATTCTGAAGTCATTAATGCCCTAGTCTCTATATATTTATATAAGTATATATGAATGCTGATTGTAATGATGCATATCGAGCTACTGCCGAAGATGAGCATTAAGATCAGAAGAAACACCAGCTTACCATGACCAGCGTCACTTGATAAAGATCTCTCTACTCCTGCAGGACACACAGCTGAGTGAAAAAACACAAAAAGGAGAAATACATTTTCATTCTGGATAAATTTGTTCAGTTTATCCTGAACAAAGAACAGCAGACTTACTGTATCAGCACGTATCAATAACACAGTGAAATTCCCACTGCGTTAATCTCTTTAATTACACGCCCCACCCCGCTAACACTCGTCCCCAAGCGCCAGACCCTCTTTATTATTCACACACACACACACAAACACACATACACACACACACACACACACACACACACACTTCAAAAGGTTTGCCCCCACTTTTAAGCCAAAATTCAGCAGAAAATGTCATTTATATATATGTTCCCTCATCTAAAGTGTATAACACAAAAAAAATACACACAAAATTCAGGCCTTTAACGACTGTCCTCTGTTCATGGTTCTAGATAACAGTGAGTCATCCAATGTCTGAAACCATATCATAAAGCCTATTAAAGATTGCAGGAACCTGAGGGAGATTTTACTGCTCAGTATTTTCTTTGTCTCACCAGAAATAAATCATCTTCCTATTCAGAGATTATTGAGTCTGACTTGTTTCTCCTAAAACCCCCTTTAGGAGAAATCGGGAGTAAAAGAAAAAATCAGCACAGGACAGAAGTTCTCATCAGCTTCTCGTCTGCTTTTTATTTATTGTTCAGACTCATAAGTAAGTTTTCTTGGATCTTTTGATTTATCAGATCTAATGATCCAAGATTAAAAAAGATCAGAGCAATGAAAGAAAAGAAATTTCATTTTAAGATCTTAAATTGGGATCAGGCTGAGATTAGACGAAGACTCTTTCTCAGGAGCTGAATTTAAGAAGCAGGAGAAAATAGTCAGAAACACGCTGGACAGGGAAGAGTGTGATCTGTTCTAAACGTGTGTTGTGTGGGTAGATTTCACTCAACTGTGTTACTTATATGTAGTATTTCTACCCAGCATTTCTGTGGTAAAAATGCCTAAAAATGCCTATTTTTATAGTGTAAACCCTACAGTAATATACAGTAATATATTAATGTAATTTACAGTAATAAATATACAGGGATTTAAGAAGAACAAAATGAAAAACACGAGAACACTCGAGACAGCTCTATGCGGAAAACTGTTCTGATGCGGGAATTCTGGACTGCAGCTGACAGACATGCGTCACAGGGCGGCAGCCAATCAGCAGCAAGGAGAAATGAATATGGTTCTCGGATTGGCTACTTTCAAACCTCCTGCCTCTAAGTACAGCGGTATTTCACCATCCCAAGATGTGTTTTCTTTGTGTTCTCTGGACAGTACCAAAAAATGTATACAGTTATATTTTATATGTAAATGTGGCTGAATTTATGTTAATATTTATGTTACAAAATTTGTAAATTTTATTTTTCGTAATAATTTAGCACTAAAATTCTATATTGCCATGAAAAAAGCAAGAAAAAAAGCGGAGGATATCTGTGGTTTCCACGAATTTGCGGGGGTTTCCACTGACAATTATTAGTTCGGTTCTAAGAAAAAATCCGCAAATGACTGAAGCTTTAATTTACTTTGAAAACTCTGAACCATGACTTCACAGGGGTTGTACAGCACAGTGTATTTTCATATTTTTCTACAGGTTTTTAATTTAGATTTTATTTAGACTTTTTATGTTGTTCTTGTTTCTGTGTCTGTGCAGTCATTACATACGCAATTTCCTGCGGATCAATAAAGTTTTCTGATTCTGATTCTGATTTTGGTCTTGGCCCTGCCTCCTCGTTAGTTTCCCACCTGTACCATCCAGGTGTTTCCCATTTGGTTTGTTTAGTGTATATATAGACACCTGTGTTCAGTCTAGTTTGTGTTGGTTCTTGGTGTTTCTGCTCTGTGGTTTTGGATTGATAGTTCGTTCTGTATTCAGCACTGTTTTGCCCCTCTTGTGTTCATGTCTGCCAGCTGGAAGGAGATGCAGACTCATCTTATGAGGGACGTCCTGTCCGATCGGTGGAAGTGCGTGGGGGAGGGGAGACGGACAGTCTCCTCCAGTCTGGTTCACCTTGACCAGACGCTCAGAAAAACACACACTCTGATTCTCACAGGCCCAGGAATCAGGAGCTTCTTACCCTATTACAGAATTATACTATTTGTATATCCTTAATTATAGTAATATATGAAATCTATACCATATTAGCAATACCACTTGGGCAGAAATAAACCTATTACCCAATATATACATATAAATATATAACATCTGAAATAAACAATACATAGTACATGTACAGGATATGTACAATGCATACAGCGTGTACACACACACACACACACACACACACACACACACACACACACATATATATATATATATATATATACATACTGTAAGAAATAAGAAATATGCAGATCTTAGCTCAGTGATCCAGATTCTGACGGTGGTCCTATATAACCATCCAACCGAACTAAAACAAAAACTCTCCATAATTAATGGAACAGCCCCCAGACTCCAGCAGAGGGAAGAAGAGCAGACTGAAAACCGGTTCCTGTTTCTTCACTCTGAGTGCTAATTAGCTGTAACTCATTATTTCAGTTCTGTGTGCATATTTAACAACCGGAGCCTGAAGAACCGACCAGGGTCTGACGGCCTGGAGGCTTTTTGGGCTCTTTCCTCCAGAACATGGGAGACAAAAGTGCTTTATCTGCGAAAAGCAGCCGATGGTTCCTCACGTAGGCTGAGGAGGATCGAACGGCTTTGTTTCTGCACCATGTGACGCTCAGACGTCCTTAATGTTTTCCATTCACAAACAGAATGGAGGCCATTCACTCAGCTTACTTAAAACCACACACACTGCGAATAACAGGAGTGTAATGCTGCATTTTTTCAGGTTTAATATGATCTTTGACTCTGAGGTCACGATCCGGTTCAGTTTCTAATAACAGAATAAGCTCTGAAGAATCGCAGCCTCATATAATTAACCATCCCCAATCAGTTCAGCTTGGGCGTGTCCATAACACAGGCTCCTACCACTTTACTCTGATAGGCTGCATTCAGATGTCTTTTGTTTACCATTAACTGTGACGGTAAAGTCTCTCAGGAGAGGGCTAGGGGGCCATACAGTTTTCTGACCAATCACAAAGTAAGAAAGCATTTTATTTGATAACTGCATTTGGGATACTGGATTACTATTACAGAAGGTTCCAATGTGCCAACAAGCCCCCTTACCAATCATGGCGTTTAGTATAAAATATTAGTATTGTATTTGTATCTTGTATTATCTGTTTTACGAATGGGCCTCCGTGGTACGTGCATCCATCATCCCCTAAAGCATTTTTTAAAATATCAATTATGCTCAGTATCAACACTGTGTTTTGCTGTTTTCCTCACAAATTCCTTAACCAGTGCCCTGTCTAATCCCATCCAGTGCCCACGGATTTTTGTCAAGGTGCTTAAGGAAGGTGGACGTTTGTCTCGGGTCGCATTCGCCGAGGCGTGAAGGGCGATACTAACGCGTGCGCTAATCACAACGCTGTCTGGCTAACATGATTGATCACCGTCAACAAGACCACTGGTGCTGTGTTGCCGTGGAGAGGACCCATCTGCACCAGACTTGCCCCAATTCAAGTTCTATTACAACTCCCCCCTTCAGACTGGCTCTGTGGGACGCACCGCTGCCGAAAGACTTTAAATCTTGATTAAGAGCCTGATTTGTTCTTCCACAGGGACCTGGTTTAAGAGGCCTTAAACCCTGGGGGATCTGGGGGTTTTCAGTTTTGAGTGAGATTTGTTTCAGGGTGAGTGGATTGGGGAGTGTTAGGTACTTTACAGAAGCTCCTTTGTGATTGGCTGAAAAGTTGAAAATCAGCTCCATTGTGTTTGGCTGAAAAACTGTAAAGCAGCTCCATTGTGATTGCCTGAAAAACTGCAGTGCTGCTTCACTGTGATTAGTTTGGAGGAAAATTGGAGGACGCAAATATGACAAGTTAGCGTGAGAAAAGACATGAGATCTGTGTCAACTGCCTGAGTCACACATGTGAGCTGGCAGCCCTACGTTTTAATAGACTCGCTTATGGGGTTTCTGACACTGTACAACTCTCTGTTATCCATAAATATGCACTCAAGCTACATTAGCACAAGTAAACACAGTAGCAGCTGTCTACTCGTCCACTCGTATTATAATAATGATAATATTAGGTTATGACTGAAACCATGGAAGCAAATCTATTAGTCAAGGGTGGGAAGATTCAGGCACCACGCTAACTGGTGGGGCATTACTTACTTATTAGCCACATTACCCTCGTAGTTTCAAGGCAACTCACAAATTTGGGGTACTGAGGGGAAAATTAGATTTTTATCTGAATTATCTCTTTAGGATGTTATTCTCCTGAGGTGAGAGCAGCTAAAATGAACAAGCTCAGTGGGATCATGTTCCTACACATCAACTCAAGGAGCCTCAACTCAGAGATAGCTAAAGCTCCTCTCGAGTTGTAGAACCGGCTGGTGTGGATTATATTAATGACAGGAGGTTTTATCAGTAGAAACACTTTCTGTAGGTCTGCTCTGCACAGTTCTCTTTACCATCTTTGAACTGAAATCTGTGCCAAAGAGCTGCTGGCAAACCAGTAGACCATCAAACATCACAAGAACACAATCACTAACAGTCCTCTGAAACTCTTTTCACAGCAGCCATGAAATGTAACTTTGCACTGTTCAGGAGTTCCCTCAGTTTTAAATTAATTAGTACTACTAAAAAAAAATATTTGAGGAGTCAACTTTCACCTGCGATATGACCACTAGGGGGCGGAATGGTCACTAGGGGGAGGAAAGGTGCCATTAGGGGGCATGATGAACGCTGGAGGGCAGAATAGTTATTGAGGGGCATGAAATGGCCGCTAGGGGGTGGAATGGTCACTGGTGGGGTGGAATGACCACTTGGGGACAAAATGGTCACTAGGGGGTGGAATGACCACCATGGGGTGAAATGGTCCCTCGGAGGCAGAACGATCACTAGAGCTGGAATGGCCACTAGGGGGTGAAATGCCCACAAAGGAGGGGGGGACTGAATGCCACTAGGGGGTGGCAGAAATTGGTTAAATCCAAAGGCAGAACATATTAATAACTACCATCTAATATAACACAATCTAATATATTTATGGTATTTCCTCTTTGTACAGAATGATGTAAACTTGTGAGGTTGATGCACATCAATTGCCTCACAGGAGAGAAATTTAAGGTTTGGCGACTCTTTCAATAGTCGTCTTTGTCCTAAAACGGTGCTCCCGGTGCCTCTGGTGCAGCTCCATAAAACACACAGAGCCGCGCAGGGCACAGCTGACCCGCATCCGCCGAGTAAAACAGGCTCATATTTCACACTTGTCTTAATGGATCCTCACGTGGCTGCACAAACACCAGACTGGAAGCTGCAAAGCTGCTTTCATTGAACACTAAGTTCTCAGAGGAAAGTGGGTGGGGCTCTCTGAGGGGAAGGGGGAGCTCTGAAAACACTGTACACCGGTGACACAGCAAGAAAAAAATACCTGCTGTTTTGGGCTGGCCTTCAAGAATTAATCATAGTAGACATCGTATAGTAACAAGAACAATAACTACAATAATGACTATAAAAATGACTACAATAACTACAATAATGCCAATGATAACTAATAATAGCTTTCATAATAAATATAATAACTATAATAACTATGACAACTAAAATAACATGTGTCATAATCAAACAACTAACACTATCATAATAATAATATCATAACTAACTATAATAACTAACTATAAAAATTTCTGTACTATTATAATAAATATAATAACTATAACAACTATACAACTAATTAGAATAACTATAATAATAAATATTGTAACTATAATAACTACAATATAGCTGTACTAATGACTGGCTATAACAACTATTAAAATAAATAGAATAATAACTATGATAGCTATGACAACTCTAATAATAACTGTATTGCTAACTGCAATAATAAATACAACAACAACAACAACAACAACAATAACAATAATAACAGATATCATAATAATTATAACAATGATAATAACTATAATAATAACTGTAATAATAAACATAATAACTATTAACCTGGAAGGCCAACGTCTACTTTCATCCTGAGGGTCAGATCATGACTGAGGGTACAAAGGGCCTCTCTAAGGAAACCCCACCCAGACATGGTGTGTGCATGCGTATCTAAACAGTGAACACACATTTCTCCACAGACTCTAGAACCAAATCTGTGCTCATCTTGGATTAAAAAATGGTCTAAACTAAATACAAGAAACCAAACAGGAAAAAACCAGCTTGATTACAGAAGTGCATTCACTTCTATACTGAGAGTAAAAATAAGAAATAAATAGGTCCAGTCCTATTTATTGAGACACACAGAGACCTACGTATGAATCATTCAAGCAAAACAAAGCACATCTATTTTAAGGCCTGAACCAGTGAAGAAACAGGTGCGGATGATTCCAGATGATCAGGTGGTGATCAGTATACTGGTGGTGCTGAATGCTGAGTGGTTGGAACTCCTTTATCTAGACTCCTTATATCTTTAGGCACTTTGCAGCCTGTCACAGCAAAACATTTGTTCCTATTTATTTCATGTAATCTACTCAATATGACAGAGACAAGACAGTTTGACAGGAATAAAACGGTAATTTTTTCACCAACATGGTGATTCAAAGCTAAATATGAAGAAATGAAAGGTGGCTCAGACTTTTGCACAGTAACGTAGACTACAGAAAATTGGACTTTTACAGTTTAAACAGTAGAACACGTATTCGTATTGTCAGTTCACGCTCATATAGTAATGTCTGTAAGACAGTGTTAATTTTTCTGTTTGGTGTTACTGTGTGTGTGTGTGTGTGTGTGTGTGTGTGTGTGCGTGCGCGTGTGTGTGTGTGCGGTTTAGCGGGGGCGATGTGTGTATGAAACTCAACCCGTAAGTGACTCCGAGTCCCACTGCAGCTCACTCTGCCCAGAGTTTCCCCCATCGCCCCCTACAGGCGCCCGAAGAACTGCAGCCTGGGAAACATTGCCAGTCGCTCCACTGACCGGTACCAAACCTTCATTCACCTTTAATACAGTAACACTATCAAACAGTCAGTCAGACAGACAGACAGACAGACAGATTCTGTTTCTTAATGTATTTTTTCAGTTGAAAAGACATGTTCAGATTAGGTTATTCTCTGCTTCTTTGCAGGAAAAAGGAAGGAGCGTTTATTTCAGTTTCTGTATGAGATGCTGCAGAGTCCAGACATGCGCAGCTGTATCTGGTGGGTCCAGTCAGCCAACGGAACCTTCCAGTTCTCCTCCCAGAACAAAGAGAAACTGGCAGAAATGTGGGGGAAACGGAAAGGAAACCGCAAAACCATGACTTACCAGAAAATGGCTCGAGCCTTACGGAATTACTCTCGCACTGGAGAAATCTGCAAAGTCAAACGCAAACTTACCTACCAGTTCAACGAGAGAACGCTGAGGACACTTCAAAACAACTCCAGAAATTCCCCTTGAGTCAATCATTTATCCTAAAAACGCCCACTGAGTCAATAATTTGCCCAAATATTCACTCAGAGTCAATGATTTGTACCAAAAAATCATGAGTGAAAAATTTCTTTTGAGTCAACAAAAATCACTGATTTAATATTTAATCTAAAAACAGCAAATGAATCATCTGCAAACTCACTCCAATTAAGCAATTTATTAAAATATTATAATATTAGTAATAATTTGTTCAAAACTTTTCTCAGTTAATTCTGAGCTGATAATCTATCGAACCTTTCACAGAGTTAATAATTTAAATTTGAGTTTATGTACTATCCAGTCGTGAATTGCTTTTCCACTGCATGGTACCCGTTTGATTTGACTCATCTCAGCTCTTAATGTTCCCTTGATGTAGCGGCTGATTCTCCAAGAAACTGTTGTGATGTCATCACTCAAACAACTAATACGCTGCAGCAACAAAGAATACTGGAGGATTTCCAGTGTCACATGACAGTTCTCTGACCAAAGTGTAAACAGCACTATTTAAGACACTTTTGCACAAGTGTACAGGAACCATGATGTACCTAAACTATACTGCGATGTTGTGTCATGCTTTGATTTTCCAGTGTATCTCAGTCCATGAACGGTGGTTTCATATTGTGGTCTTTTGTTTTTTATATTCTTGTTTGGGTTTTTTTTCTCTGCATTCTCTGCCATGCATTGAATATCTAACCCAGCGAACTTGTTAGCAGTGGTAGGGTACACCTTTGCGTTTCGCACAGCGTTAAAAATACATTTGTTAGCGTGACAGAAAAACTCCCACTGAAATTTATCTTCAGCCAAAACAGATAGTTGACTACATTTTGACCAATCAAAAAGCAGTGACAGTCAGCTCGGCTGCAGCCCACTTTTAACCCTGCCATCGAGCAGGTACTGCATTGAGCAGGTACTGATGCTTTATGCGTAATGGAAAAACGTTCATGGTACAGCATGGCCCCTAGTGCCAGTGGAAAAACACTACCTACTCAGCTCACCTGGAACCACAATGGAGTAGGTATGGAAAAAAGTACGGGTACCGGGTACTGGGTACAAGAAAACCATAAAACACAATATAGACTGTAGGTGAAATTTAATGGATTTGAAACTTCCCTTTTGCCTTTATCACAGAATCACCGCATCCTTTCCAGCAATTTTTGTAAATAATTTGTGTCCAAAGCCTCCCAGCGCCTTTTCAAGCTGAAAACAGAACTGTCTCATTTTGTGGATGCTCATTTCAAACTTGTGGGTCAAGCTCATCCCTGCATCTCAATGGGAGAAAGATATAGAGACTGGGGAGACAAGACAAAACTGTCTATTTTTCTTTGGACTAGATATAATTTTGGTACAATTGGAAAAGCGCTATTTGGTGGCACTACTCAGCTCACCTGTAACAGAAAATAGTATGGGTACCGGGTACTGGACTTATAGAAAATCAAAAAAGTTGAGTCTAGGCGAGTCAAGTTGAGGTCGAGTCGACTCAAGTTGAGGCAGTACCAAGCAATGGACAAAAGACTGAAGTGTCAATCTGACGCAGGGAATCTTGAATAAATACTGAGTATTTTTTACACTTTCCTCATTACTACTGTCCACACCTGCACTGGTCATCTAATCGAGTCTGATTGGTCCGTCTGGAAGGGATTTGACAGGAATTTCTCATTAACGTTTTAATTAACAGTTTAACTTTAAGAACTGAAAGAAAATCTTTACAATGCTGTAAATCCAAGGATTGTTGTCTCGTGCAAAGCTACGTTATAAGTAGTGACATTGCATACATTGTTGTTTTTGTATGAAATGAAAATGTTTTGTGTTCATGTCTCCTCTCCTTCCTGAACCTCCTGTTTGTTAGTATTTGTGTACAAATATACAGCTCAGAACACAAGACTGAATAAAAAAATCATCCCGCACCTGTTCGTCCTTGCGACTGCACTCCTCACCTGCACACACACACACACACACACACACACACACACACACACACACACACACACACAGAGACCGTGGAACCCTATAATCAGGTGTAAATA
>JBBJLS010082368.1:0-24619 GCA_037577275.1 Bryconaethiops microstoma
CACAAATTCCCACAGAAACTCCAAAATCTTGTGGAAAGCCTTCCAAGAAGAGTGGAAGCTGTTTTAGCTGCAAAGGGGGGGGGGGATCAACTCCTTATTAAAATCT
This sequence comes from Bryconaethiops microstoma, assembly GCA_037577275.1. Lineage (NCBI taxonomy): Eukaryota > Metazoa > Chordata > Actinopteri > Characiformes > Alestidae > Bryconaethiops > Bryconaethiops microstoma. Next base: position 107 of record JBBJLS010082368.1, read on the forward strand.
ATGGATTTGAATGCAATGTCATCTAAGTCCCTGTTGGTGAAATGTTCAGGCGTCCCAAAACCTTTGTCCATATAGTGAATATTAAGCAGAATCATGCAGGTTACTTTATACAGGCACGTGTAAGGTAAATCAACTCCTCCAGACTTTACAGAGCTAACAGGTTACACCAAATGCTACGTCTCCCAGTTATGACTGCAGAAGCAAAAGAGTCTGACTATAAACAAACATATTACAGAAGCTGCACTTGGCAAAAAGCAAAAAGAGGGTGGCATCCTTGGCTTTAAGAAATCGTCAAGAGAAAGAGACAGTACACTTATAGAGAAACCTGAGGAATCTGAAGAGAAGAACCTAAAAATAGTCCAAATCGTAGAGGAATCTTGCAGAAAAGAGACAACAGAGAGACAGGAACAAGCTGATAAAAGGGTAAACACTGAGGAAAGACCCAGTTTAAAGGTCTGTGATGATGAACAGCGCAGATCCAGAGGGATCTGAAGCTCAGAGATGCTCGGAATTTCTTTTTTTACCTGCACGCGGTGTCTTCATCTCCATCCTCTCTCCCTCTTCTCTCACAGCAGGAATTTTCTCAACCCAGCAGAAACTCCATCTGATTCCAGCCTGTGGCTTCTTCTGGTGGTTTATCTCGCTCTGTGTGTGTGTGTGTGTGTGTGTGTGCAGACTGGTCGCTGGATGATGGAAAGTGTAGCAGCTCGTGCAGCTGCAGTCTAAGAGTGAAGCAGCGCGTGCAGCTGTGGGAGGGACGCTAATGATGGGCACGAGCACCAAGCCCTGGCTTTAATTAGACCAATCAGCTCCGAGGAGTTCAGCAATCTGAATGGCTCGCAAAACGCGTCGGTGTCGAAGGTTCTAATGATTTCATCTAAAACAATTCATTCATTCATTAAAAACCTGGGGGAGGCATTAGTCCTTGTTGCTTCACTTGACAGCTCCTTAAATGCTGGAGTTCCTTAAACAGCTTTGAGTTCATTCCCATTCCTCAGCATACTGCTTTATCCCACCAGCCACTGTAATACATTTACACACAGTGCAAGACAAACATCTTTGTTAGGCTGAGTCAGAAGACTCTTTCAGCAAAACAGCTCTTGTGGGGTGTAATACACCATATAAACAAAAGTACTGGGACACCTGACCAGTACACCAATAGGGCCTTTATGGACATTGCATTCAAATACATAGACTGATGAATGAGGTAAACAAGTAACAAATGATGCAGAGGAACAGTTAGGCAAAGGACAGTGAGCTACAAAGTGCACCTATATGATAAGTGGAGCTAATCAATGAACAATGATGTAGATGCAAGGTAGACAGACACTATATGGACAAAAGTATTGGGATGACTGATCATTCCACCAACAGAGACTTTAATCACATTGCATTTAAATACATAGAGTTTAATAAGGAGTTGGTCCCTCCTTGGCAGCTATAACACCTTCCACTCTTCTTGGAAGGCTTTCCCTGAAGTGTTTCTGTGGGAATTTGTGTCCATTCATTCTGTAGAGCATTTAGAAGGTCAGGCACTAATGTTGGACAAGAAGGCCTGGATTGCAGTCTCCATTCCAGTTCATGCCAAAGGTGTTAGATGGGTTTGAGGTCAGGGCTAGTCGAGTTCTTTTACACCAAACTTATCCAATGGCGCTTGCTTTGTGAACTGGGCCACGGTCATGCTAGCATAGAAAAGGTTCTTCCTCAGATTGTCTCAACAAAGTTGGAAGCATGATGTCGTCCAAAATGTCTTGGTATACTGTGTGTGTGTGTGTGTGTGTGTGTGTGTGTGTGTGTGTGTGTGTGTGTGTGTGTGTGTGTGTGTGTATACAGTTTATGTTTCAGTTGTGATTGAGGAGTCTGATTGTGTGAAGATAGAAACTGTTTCCTGTACTGGATGTGGAGGCCTGTATGCTGCGGAACCTTGTGCCAGATCAAGGAGCGAGAAGAGTGTGTGTGAGGGGTGTGTGGGGTCATCCACAATGCTGGTGTCTTTGCGGATGCAGCGTATGTTTGTAAAAGTCTGTGACAGAGTAGAGAAAGACCCCAATGATGTTCTCAGCTGTCCTCACTATCCTCCAGGGTCTTGCAAACCAAAACGGAACAATTCCCAAACCAAGCCGCGATGCAGCTGCAGAGAATGCTCTGTAGAACGTGGTGAGGACTGGGAGGAGGTGCACTCTCCTCACTCTGCGCTGGAAGTAAAGATGCCTGGCGGGCCTTCTTGGTAATAGAGCTCGTGTTGAGGGTCAACACTAGAAGATCACTTAATTTATAGTAAATAAACAGTAAGTGTTCCCTGAAATGTTTTTTTCTCTTTAGAGGAAGTGTAATCATGTTCACCTCAATTAAAACATGTAATTTGACTAAGGGTGTCCAAATTTGAATAAATTGGGATAGTGTACTACATACTACACAAACAATACAGATTGCTATACAACAGCACTACAAGAATATTATACAAGCATGAAAGTAAACGGTCTGAATTATTATACTCCACTATATAAATCCTGATAATGTAAAAAAGCCTTGACACAGAGTCGTGCAATAATAAGGAATTCAGTTGTTCTCACTTGGTTATAACAGCATATCAAGTTCCCATATCAAGAACAATATAAGAGCCAATCAGATTTTAGGACTGGAACTGGAAATTTGATAAAGTTTCTCATAGTATTTCAACAGTTCATTTTTGTGAAAACTGCACTAAGGCATTTCACATCTTGTTTTCAAAAAAAGTTGATTCTGTCAGCAATGTCAACAGCTAGCACTATTCCCGCAAATATAAATCACAACCTACAGTAAATATAAAACTCAGCCTATAAGCAACAAAAGGTCATCGCAACAATAAGCAAATTACCAAGAACGCTGCACTTTAGCTCGTTAATTATTTACACATAAGCCCAATGGATTATCTTGTGCTGCTAATCATGCTTGGATACCCCCAATGGGTGAACATGCCCCCCTCCTGAGGGTCAGCTATCCCCACCAACCGCAGAATCCAACACTAGTGGTGCGTTCACACAGTCCTCCTAAAGTTGGTACATTCTGGTTGTACCACAAGAAGCTGCACTCAAACGGCTGATAATGTCAAAAATTCGAGTGGTGAACTCATTCCCGTTCCACGTACCAAATCACGGGCCGCTGCGTTCTCTGTTACCACGGCAACACAAAACATCAAGCTGGTAAGCCGTGAATGACACTTCAGTTTCTGAATCATAATGTGGATAAATGACTGTAGCATTTAGAGTGAACAGGAACAACATTAAACTCTTGTATTCAAAAAAAGAATGTGAGAAAAATTCAGTTTTCCATGACATGGGCACTTTAAAATTGTTGATCTGAAAAGTATGTTTTTTTTTCAGTGTTCCAGTTTTGGCGTCAGTGTCCCGGGCAGCTTCTCCAGCTTCTACAGCTTCAAAGTTTTCATGCCTTAAACCCTTTCTTGTAAAATCAAAAACTTTTGAATATTTTATGCTGTTATCCTAAGTATTTAAATGTACATGCTGTTTAAATGTACATGCGGCCTTTCTAATGAGTGAATTCAGCTGCTTTAAGGTGCACCCACTGCCACAGATGTTCAGAATGTGATGCTTTGGAGCAGCTGCTTATGAATATAAAGTTGCCTCGCCCAATGGCTAGTGACAGTTAAAGGGGTATCCAGTGAATGATGCTTCAGTTTCTTAATCACAATGCAGGCAAATGGTTGTAGCATTATTTAATTTTATTAGAAAACTAAATTTACACTTTACTTCTGTTATATGAACAGAAGTAAAGTAAAAGTTTTTAAGTAAAAGTTTTTTTCCCAATTTCTCTAATCCTTCTCACTAGCTACAACTTCCCTAATCACAAGATGCCACCAACATTCAAAGAAAGAAACTTAGCACAGGTTTCCTCCAAGTCATATGAAGCACAGCCACAACTTTTCACTGCCACTAAAACAACAGAGGAAAAGTCAACATGCTTTCAGGGTAAAGCTACATCCCAGTTCTCTTATGCCACCCACCCAGCCAGAGAGACGATTATGCTGTACAGGACTCTTGGCCACAAATGGCAACCTAGTTTGTGATCTCATTATGAAAGGCTTGATGAATACATGTTCACTTACTCGCCCCTCTGAGGAGACTGAGAACCCCAGTCAAAAGACTATTAGAGGACCATTAACCACCATGCACATTATACTATTTATTAGACAGCCTTGCTGGGCTTTTAGTAAGCACAAACATCAATAGCTGGTTCCTTCTTCTTATCTTACCTTTTCTCTAACTAAAGGCAACCTTTTTTCTCTTTCACCCTTTTAGTGTTAATTACTACACGTCCCTCAGACACTATGTGAATCATAATGCTAACTGCTTCTTGCACGACTGTCTTGCTATTTCATGTCAACTCAAGGAGGACAAGTTCACCTGTTCACCAGTCTTGGTTCCGTTCATGATTTCTTCCTCCAGAAGAGAGGGTTCTTCTCTGCCACTGTTGCCTCTGGCTCGTTCACTGTGGACTTGGACATGGATTTCGATTCAAATAAATTGAACTTGACAGACCAAGCGCTTTGGCCTCTGTGCCTCTCTAGAAGCCTTTACATACATCCACCTATTCAGCCCACAGCAGTTTAGCTCTGGCCATTCACTTTGACGTCATAAGAAATGTTTCTGTCTGGACTGTGTTTTGATTGTGGCACAACATAGAGCTGCCAGTCAGAACTAGGCTCATTTACATATATCTGTCCTAAAGCAAGGTACCAAACACAATCAATTTAATTCTAAGAAATTATAAAAGGCTGAAAAAGGTTTTGGTGCGTAGAACTGCACAAATTTCATACGTAAATACGACATATTATGTGTTGACATACAAAACATATTACACTGCAAGCTCTCTTAAGCGCTGGAGTTGTGTGTAATATGATATCTGTAGTATTAGTATTGTATACCGATGTGGATCACACACATTTTTAAAGATCATATAAATGAAATTAGACTGAAATAGAGGCAATCCGCTCTGGTTTCTGGGATGAGCTCCAGTGTCTACAATGTGTCTGACATTTAGCCAGAAGTGGTAGGAGTGACTATTAGCAAATTTTCTGGCATTCAATTCTGGGCCTAAATCAGGCCTATTTGGCCGCTGATTTATAATTACCATGTGGTCAGTCAAAGATTGACTGCTGGCAAATAATTTAGAGGAATTAATCATACCATCCAAACAAACAGCAGGGGCGTAACCATTTTGCCCTAAACAAGCATTTGAGCATTATTAGCAAAGCTCTTTACAAAGGGGTTTTACAAATCTCTGTTGCAAATCTGCTGATGAACAAAGCAGAGGGAGTACAAATGTTACAAATTACCCCATAAGTGGGTTAATCATAAGAGACTGAGGGACTACTTCTCCTATACTTCTACCATATTCACTCCTATACTCTACTATGTTCACCAAAAAGTCCGGTAAATGGAGGTAAAACAAAAGTTAATTAAACACAGAAGAATTCAAACAGTTGCTTGAACCAAATGAGCTTGACAAACCAAACTAAATGAAAATATATGCAAAATAAATGTCATAAATGAATAAATAAAAGTACCACATGTTAGGGTATATGTTTTTGAATAGAACAGCTGACAGATAGACCTGTCAATTCATTTTTGTCCTCCATGAGGAACGTGAGTATGAGACCTCTAAGTCAAGCATCATTTGTACTTTTTTAATGGAGTTCCTCTGCACTGTCAAGGACACCCTGGGCCTTTCTAATGATGCCACGTTTGTGGGGGTGTAGCTATCACAGAGTGATAGGGTGGTGGTGGCCTAGTGGGTAGGCTACTTTCCTCTGGATCAAGAGGTCATGGGTTTGAATCCTACCCTCAGCAAAACCACCACTGGGTTCCTGAGCAAAACCCTTAACCCCCAGTTGCTCCAGGGAGACTCCCCCCTGTAGTTAGGGAATGGAATGGAAGTCGCTTTGGATAAAAAGTGTCTGGTAAATGTGTGAAATTTATTTTCAAATCTTCCACATTTGATGTGAACAAGGGAGGTAAATGATGAATTGTTTGCAGATATCATGTTTTTTGTCGCTAATGATCAAACTGTTACTTCAACATGAGAGTGTTAACTTCACTCACTCGCTTTCTGTAACCGTTTAATCCTCACTAGGGTCACGGGTACACGGAGCCTATCCCAGGGTCAATGGGTGCGAGGCATTGACTCACCCTGGGCGGGCACCAGTCCACCACAGGGCACACACACACTCACACCTACAGTCAATTTAGAATCCCCCAATTCGCCTGACACGCGACTTCGGACTGTGGAAGAAACCCGAGACCCCGAAGGACCCGGATTCGAACAACCCCAGCCCTGGAGGTGTGAAACACCAGCGCTAGTCGCTGCATGTTAACTGCAATTTAGTACAGTTTTTGAATTGTACAATAATTTTAACCATTTAAAAACATTTTGTTATTCAGTACACTTTGTAGTGGACAGCAGGGCCTCGTACCTCCCCCCCCCTTTAAACAGTTTCCATACTTCAGAAAGACAAGGTCTTACTCAGAATTGTGAATGGGGAGTCAGACTTTGTGCTGACAGGAGATGAAGAGAACTAGACAGAAGAGCAGAAAGGTGAAAGCTCAGAGGAGGACAGCTTTTGAGGAGTCTGAGCAAGGCTATTATAGATAAGAAGCACAGTGTACACTAGGTCTCTAAGGTTATTGACATTACAGTGTCTTGAAAGGGAAATTAGAACCTTTTTTAATTTAAAATACACACATGCACACACACACACACACACACACACACACACACACACACACACATGCACGCACACACACAAAACCAAACAGTACACAATCAGCTGAAAGCTTAATTTGACCCCGTTGCTTTATATAATTAATAATACATCTGCTAAAAGTGCATTAAACTGTATCTCTCCTTTTTTGATCAAAACCATTATAACCCTGCAATGAAGGAGAATACTTTGCAGGACACAGCCACCAAAACTGGAAGCCCTCTTATTTCTTTAAACTGTACATAGACGACCAGGGTTTTGAAAAGATGTTAAGAGCATACAGACCTGCAGGAGGTGATCATTTCCTGAGAGCATTCAAACCACTCCAGAAAGATGAAAACCTTCTTTGGCGTATCTATGTACACGGCATTTCTTGATACCGTAGGATCCAGATGTACTGGACAGCAAAGATGAGGGTCCCAGTCACAGCCAACACACTCGAGACAGATTCTTTTAGATTAGGCAGCCGCATGTCTATAATGTGGAGAAAAAGAATGATGCCCTCTGGCATCCCTCTCTTGAACATAGAGCAACGGGTCTGCCGAGACCAGGGACATTTGTGCCGGGGAACCCAAATCAAAGAGAACTGAAAGCATTTGTGTTTGCAGGATCCGTTGTCTGGTGCTGGATTTAAGTTTCCAAGAGCTGGAATACACTCACTGACCAGCAGCTGGGAAATTGGAGGGAGTGCAATTTCACAGATGGTACAGTCTGTAGATAACATCTGTAGTTTGATGGGTATTCCACATCTGTCATTATTCTAACTAAATTTAACAAATTGCTATTATTACTGTTAATGTTCTGGTTCTAGTATTACAGTGCAGTTCTGCGTATGGTTTGTCCAAGACCCCAGGCCTCAGACCTCCTGAACCACTGGCAGATTTGGTTCCCCCTCAGTGTTGATTCCATGGCTTTGGCCTTGGTGTACATTCCAGCAAAGAAGACGAAGTCTGCTGAACCACAGTCCAAAGATCGTGTAGAAAAATAAGGGTGGTCCGTTTGCCAAAGTGGAGGCAACACATGCATCACAGTGCATGAGAGAATAATTCAAAGGGAAAACATTTGTCAAGTGTACCCTATGTAACATGTATTACAAAGAGAAAAAACAAATTTCCTCCTTCTGCATCATGCATGATCTGTTGAGTTCACAACCCAACTTTAGGCGACTATCAAACGTGCAGAATGCAGCTGAACAAAAACTTCCACTTTGCGCCATATTTCTTATTTATTCATTTTTATATTTTATATTTTTTAATGTTCAAAAAATAAAAACACATTTTAACTGAAATCCACACAAAAATGTAAGCATTATCATTACATCACATGATTACATTCCACAACACTTGACGGTTTTTTTTTTTTATCTAAATATCAAAACCCTTTTTCTCGCGAATCTCATGACAATATAACAGAAAACACAGTTTTTTAAATAAGAATGGTATTAATCATAATATAGTATTGATATTTCTTGAAACTGTAAAGTCCACTCTCAACAACGTCTAACTCCCATCATAAGAAAAGCACTGAAAGAGAATACAAATGTTCTCACGCTCATTTTTGTACATGGCGGTCATTTCATTAAATATTTAACTTTTCATTTTGTAATAATGACTATATCACAATATAGCACTGTTTAATCTAAAACATCAGCTTCGCAAATAGTTTTACTCACTACGTTCCCACAGCAACAGCAATACTAGCACCAAACAATATATCCCTTTTTTCACACTGGTGCAAGGAGCCATATGAGTTTACCCTGAGTTTACTGCTGTGTAAGGCAGATCTATGTAAAACAGACATTTAAAGCTTATTTACTTTTTTATATATAGTAATTTTACCGAGAATCATATAGTAGTGGTTTATTTTGAAGCTATGATTAGTGAATGATGAATTTTGAATTAGTGAATTTAGACTGTTAACTAGCTATCTTTTAGCCGGTTAGAAGACAGCGTAGTCAACATACACTGTAAGGACAAAAGTATTAAGGCACACCTATATTTCAGGGTTTGGTCTAGACCTCCTTACTTTCAGTGAAGGACAATCTTACTGCTTCATCATACTAAGACATTTTAGACAACACCACGCTTCTAACTTTGTGGACACAGTTTGGGGAACTTTTTCTATTGCAGCATGACTGTACAGCAGTTAGTTTTGACAGTGCAATCTGATTGGTTGAAAAGTGTTTTATCCTTGCTATTGTTTACAGCGGGGATTTTCCAAAATAACTGTATTCTACATTACATTAAGCACTGGTTACCGATGAAGAGTTTCCCATCGAATTCCCAACCTGTCGTTTCCCCTGAGTAAACATTTTGGTGGGCAGCTGTGACTTGATCTAAACGTTAAAGTCACTGTAATTCACTAGAAACGAAAAGAATGCAAACCCAACAAACAGGATGGACTGAACAGAATGACTGAACAAACCCACATTCAGGTAAATCTGGTAAAAACTGAAAAAGCTAAGTTCAACTTGATATTAATTCATGTCTAAGGCTGCTACATGGCCCAGTAGCCAGAAGAGGGTAGCATAGCCTCACCTTTTCTCTCGGTGAAGCGTTTAATTTACACGTCTCAATACTAACCTCTTACTTCGAGTGAAGAGTAACCTTAATGCTTCAGCATACCAAGTTGGGATGCCTGACCATTACAACAGCAGAGATTTTAATGACATGGCATTCAAATGCATAGACTTTAAGTACTTTGCAGTTATAACAACTTCCACTTTTCTTGGAAACCTTTCCAAAGGTTTTGGAGTTTCTGTGGGAATTTGTGCCCATTCATTCTGTAGAGCATTTATGAGGTCAGACACTGATGTTGGACTAGAAGTCATGGCTCACAATCTCCGTTCCAGTTCATCCCAAAGGTGTTGGATGGGTTTGAGGTCAGGACTGTGTGGGCCAGTCAAGTTCTTTTACACAGAACTCATCCAGTCACGTCTTTATGGAACTTGCTTTGTGCACTGGGTTTACTTTCACTTGTAATTTGACCGAAGGTATGCAAGCTTGCATGACTTTATAGACATGTAAAAACATGCAAGCATCCTTTATACCACCCTTTATACCATGTGGACATTCTGTGATAAATGGATCCATAGATGTGGTCCAAAGAAATTAAAAATACAGTTACATTAACATACATTAAAAGCATTTTTCTTCTCATGCAAGGGTTTGCATTAGTGTTGTATTTAGGACAAAAATGCACATTTGAGTAACTATATGTATACCTGTCTATACAGATGAATTGTCAAATAACAGAAACCTTGCCTCAGTAGCCATGTGTTCCATGTTGTCTCGACACTGCATAGCATTAACATATAGTGCTTGGCACAGCACTGAAGTACAGTCATTTTGTTTCTCATAAATTAAACCCATCAGCAGTGAACTAGCATGTGGTGCACCGCATTTTCATTTTCAGAGAATGTAATCATTCGGCAGCCACCCAAGCTTTGAGGATGGGCAGCTTTTTCATTCTGGAAGAGAGAGTTGTTCTTAAAAATGCTTTAACACATGATAATAGCATGTACATGACCTGAAGCAAGAATTGAAGCAACAGGTGACCCTAGTTTTAGTACTGGTCAGATTGTACATACTGTTCATACTGACCCCTAAGAATCCATACTTAAGTTGGATTCTATTAAACTGTGTATACTGGTTATACTGTCTATACACAATTCTTTAAGAATGCACAAACCTTTAAGAATGTATACTGTTTTGTACAGTTATACTGTTTACACTGGCTTTACTGGATATGCTGTTTTACACTGTTATACTGTGTACACTGGTTATACTGAGTATACTGTCTTACACTGTTATACTGTGTACACTGGTTATACTGAGTATACTGTCTTACACTGTTATACTGTGTACACTGATTATACTGAATATACTGTTTTATACTGTTATTTTGTTTACACTGGCTACACTGCACGTTTTTTTCTATCATTGCGCATTTTATTTTACTTACATTCATATACAATGCACAGAGAGCTGTCTACACACTCAGGACAAGTTCAGTCTAACTTATTCTATACTTCTCTACTTGCACTGTTTTGTTTGTGTCACAATGTGTTATGCCTGTTGCACTACATGTACAGTGTGGAACCTGAGCTTCACCATTTCGTCTCTCTGTATGCTTGTATATGGCTGATATGACAAAGTTCACCTTGACTTTGATTTGTATTTAAAAATGTACAGTTTATTGCAGGGCGTTCAGAACAATGGGATTTATACACCTGCAGTTATCTAATGCAACATACACCACATCCACTTCTATTTTGAATTCAATATTTTATGTCATTTGTTGCAGTAGATCAGCCACACCCATTCACACTGACATTATAAGGAGTGTTTCAGCTCAGAGCACAACCCAGAGCACCCAATCAGAACAGAGCTCATTAACATATTTCAGTCAAAAACAGCTTGATTGATTCTAAGGAAAAGGTTTGAGAAAATTTTTTTAAAATTCAGGTTTTCTTTCTGTCGCTTGGCTTTTATCTGTAGAACACTTTTTTAACGAAACATCCAAAGAGAAGTTACAGCTGCAAAAAAATAAAAAAGTATTACTTCACAGAGTGTGAGGACTTCAAAACATTATTGAAAATTTTGATTTGATAATGTATCAAAATGTAGTCCCATGCAGAGTCGTGAGTGGTGCAGCTGTCCAAGCCTTGGCCCAGGAGGTCATGAGTGATGCTGCAGCCATCTGTGATGCTGCAGCCATCTGTGGCCCACCCTCTAACCCACCATCAGCACCATGTCAGTCAGTAACATAACTGGCAATTAATGTTCCCCTATAAGCCTTTTGAGCTGTCTAGTGTTGGTGACATTGTTTGAATTGGTAAGTGCTACCTTTTAAACAATTTATTTAAAAATATATATTATTAAACTTTATCACTGATCATTACACATTTATCAAAAGAATAATTGCATCAATACATCCTAAAAGTTATTGATTTTTCCTATTGACATTCCTCAGCTCTGGGGCAGGTGGTAGTGAGTTGCCCCTGTGATCGGAAGGTGTGGGCTCGAAACCCAAGACTGCAATTGGCACAACTGAGGAAAAAATATTGACCTCAGAATTGAAAGATGTGCATAGAAAATTGTGATTAATGTATAAACACAATGATTTTGAGAAATTGGGGGTCCGTAATCACCGTTCCAGTTCATCCCAAAGGTGCTGGATGGGGTTGAGGTCAGGGCTCTGTGCGGGCCTGACAAGTTCTTCCACACCAAACTCATCCAGCCATGTCTTTATAGAACTTACTTTGTGCACTGGGGTACAGTCATGCTTTAATAGAAAAGGTTCTTCCCCAATCTGTGTCTGCAAAGCTGGAAGCACAGCGTTGTCCAAAATGTCTTGGTATACCGAAACATTAAGATTGCCCTTCGCTGGAAGCAAGGGGCCTATCCCAAACCTGGAAAGAGAAAATCTGTTATAGCTGCAAAGCTGTTATAGCTGCAAAGGGGGGCAAACTCTATATTAAAGTCTATGTACTTGAATGCAATGTCATTAAAGTCTCTGTTGGTGTAACGGTCAGGCGTCCCAATACTTTTGTTCACCTGCACAAACTGAACGTGAACACTAGATGGGGCCTGTAGACTGAGACTTTTGGGTCTGTACTCTCGCGACATTTCCGCATGTTTGTTGTGTAATGGTGGAGCGGCTAACGGCTCCATTACATAGAGACAGAGGCTAACTCCAGCATAGACACCCTTCCACACACTCACACTTCGCGGACTTTAGGTAAGAAACATTTTCAACATCAGCCGTATAGGGCTGTGGACGTGTTCAGTCTGCTTAAACGCAGTTTGGCGTTGTAGAAACTCAAAACCGCCGCTAACTCGGTTAGCCTGCTAGCAGTTAGCCGTTAGCAGTGAAGTTTTGGTCGTTGTGTTTCTTCTAATTATTTTCTGTGAAATTAAACAGTTATCTACGGGGTTATTTTGTGACTGATGTAACGTTAGGGTTGTGTAACAAGTATGTGTTGTGTTGTTGCGGTTTTTGATATTATTTTGTAAATACTTGAGATAACTGGGCTCCCTTCACTAATCGGATGAGTGTAAACAGAGTTTGTTGAAGGGTTGTTTCTAAAGTTGTGGTTTCTGTCTACCAAGACTTTAATTTATCTTAAGACTGGTGTATCCAACGGTTGCATGTTTGGTCAATTTCGATTATTTTAAGAACTTTGTATTGACCAGCAGTAGCTATGATCCAAAAGTGGAACTGGAAGTAGCTGCACACTTAGTTAAGTTAATGTAAACAGTGTATGAGTTTTTTGCTCGTTTAAGGTCTTTGCTTTTAAATCAAGTTAATCAAGTCTGCCACACTAGTGTATAACGTACCTATAATATGCTTTTGGGGTGGCTTGCTGGTGGACTGGTGATAAGGGAGTTGCCCCTGCAATCAGAAGGTCGTGGGTTCGAATCCAAGGACTGCCTCTGGCACCACTGAGGTAGCCTTGAGCAAGGTTCCATCCACACACAATGCTCTCTGGGCTCTGCGTTGGTAGCTGTCCACTGTTTCAGTTGGTGAAATGGTTAAATGCAGAGAGAACATTTCGCATTGTTCACACTTTGTTGTGGTGTGTTCATGCATGACTATAAAGGGCCACTTTATAAACAGTGAGAGTCTTTAGGTCTTTACTGTCAAATTCAGTGAATCTAGTTTGCCACACTAATGCATAACTTAGCTATTACATGCTGTTGTAGTGGCTTGCTGGTGAGGCAATCTTTGGACAGTCAGCTATGAAATTTGTAACATTTTAACCATGTTAAACTTGCATATCAAATTGTTTATGCTGTTATTCTGAATGTTCTTCCCCTCATCCTTCCAGTCTCCGGCCCCTGATGTGTCCATCAGGCCGGAGGGCAGAGCCGGGTAACGGTTCTCTAAGAAAAGTCGCTGTACGGTAAGGAAATTAGAACTGTCAATGTTTTTCTGTAGCAAACATTTCTCCACAATCATAATTTTGATTCATGTAAAAAGGAAAGAGTGGCATCCTAGTTTCAGTGCTGTCCACGTTGACCTGCAGTGCACTTTAGTAGGCCGAGTTTAGTCACTCAAAGCTTAAAGCAACAGCGAATTTGGTAGAAAGAGCATAGGAATTTCTTGTATTTTTGTTTTCTTGTAGTTTTTAAATAATTTCTTGTGGGTTTGTGTAACTATCATAATACACACCCCTTTTTACCCATCAGAATTAAGCAGGCCGTTTGTTACTTTCGGTACAAGTAAATTACCAGTTATCTAAATTGTTTGATTTGTATTTTGATTTTGCATTTTAAAACATTTGTTCAGGCTAAAACATTACTCTTAGCTAAACAGATGAATGTGATCTTTTTAGTTACCTTTTTAGTTAAAAATGCTGATTTGTTCTCTTAAAGTTGGTGTCAATTTTTCTCTTCCTTGGGAGAAATTGCTTATTGCAAAATAGTGATTACGATTTACTTGCAATATAATTTCACAATTTACTTGCTCTGTTTCTTAAAAGAAACTTCAAAATTGGGACTGTGAATCATTCTTTTGAGATAATTAAACATTTTAACATACTATTGCCAGAAAAATGATTGGGAGGAAGAAATGTTTTATTCCGTGGTTTTCCATGATATGACTAAATCGTTCTAAGTAGTTGAATGGCGTCTATAACCCCTTACCACCTATACTGTCAGTCTTTACTGAACAGTCTCTCATAGGGAATTTCTGGTCATTTTGAAGCGAAGGTTAAAACAGCAACCCCAATACGTTATAACACCGTTTTTGTCAGACAAGTTAGGATAAAAGCGTGTACTGATGTATTTCTAGTACATTGTTGTTGAGTTTTCACAGGCAAAGTGAGGAGCATTCTTTTTCAAAAAGAAAGAAGTACTTCCTTCTGATTAATTTATTTCTCATTTTCATTGAGGGCTTACTGACTTGTTAAACGCATTAATTGACAGTGAAAGAAAAAATGTGTTTGTAGAGTGAAATAGAACCCTTCAGTTTGCTATTTGTGCCTGTTCAGACAGTGCTAAATAGTAGACATTCACAGTAATTTCTCCAAGTGCCGGTTCCCCCATAAATGCAGATGGAGTTGTTATTTTTTATTTATTTATTTATTTTTAAACATGACTAGGGTAAGGTGGTCTCTTTGAGGCCTGCATTAGTTTGGTTTAAGTGTTATGTAATGAATGGTGTCAGGCTGTTTGAGTATCCTGTGACAGGGCTGGTATGTTAAATATTTGGAATGTGAGCTGTGTCTACCATTAGTTTCCTTAAATGACACTTTCTACCTGTTAAAGGTCTGTACATGTTTTTCTGTTTCATTTCCTTGTTTTAAAAAATGTAGCATTTCACTCTTATATATAGGTTTATGTTCCAGAAATAATTTTACAATACACGTTTTAATTTAGAATCACACCGGTTGTTTTAAGGCTGATGTATCTATATGACAGCTGTTGGCTGCTGTATATTGCACTTCATCCAGAAAACAATCTACACCAATGGACTCTTCAACTTCTTCGCGAATGGTTGGGCCTAAGCTTCTATAGGATAAATGAGCAGTGCGTGCAAATGAACTTGGCTTTGTGACATCACATCGTGTCACATGCTGATGTGTATGGTAATGTGATGAACCTATAGAGTGGAACATACTAGACAACACAATATGGTAATGAGGTAGTTCTGTTCTCTTGCACTGAAGCTTTTGTCCACTGTGTCATACAGTGTCAGAAACCACATGAGCAATTCAGTTTAAGGTAACCTAACAACTCTACATGGTTTGAGGATAGTGTGATTATTTTGGCATGCAGCTTGCACTGTACTAGTTGATAGATTATATGCTTTCTTTATTTGACCCTATTAGCTTTATAACTCCATTGTAAAACAAACAAAAAAACAAAATAAAACAATAAATGCAAATGGGGCTGTGTAAATGAGATTTTATTAGCTTTAAAAAAACTTTAAAAATGCATTTCCGTTGCTTTCTTTGTTGCCTGTGTACAGTTGGTTGCCATAGCGATGTGGAGTGGACAGGGAGGAGAGGCCACAGGGCCTCCAGCTGCGCTGGACAGTAGGAAAGGTCAGTATGATCACCCAGTCTGACCTCAGCTCACTTATGTTCATTAAGTCTGAAAGTTTCCTGTGGGGCAACTAATTTTAACTATATGAAATCCTAATTTTATTCAATCAATGAAAAATCAGGTACGTGTGATTGTCTTCTAAAGTATACAGTTTCTTCCCTAAGTGAAGAATTTTTTCTCAATAAGAAACACTCTAATGCTGGTGGATTGCCTGCTACCAGATGAAATGTGTGTTCCCTACTGTGTTTCTCTCCTTGTAATGCTCTGTGTTTCCCTCTTCTCAGAGATATCAGCTGCATGGAGGAATCTAAACCAGAGCAAAACTGCTGTAAGTGTTGAACTAGCCTAATACAGTATGTATACACAGCTGAAAATGACAGTAACTTCTTTCTCTTGGTGCAGTTGTATTAAAATGCTGCCTCTGTTTGTCCTTGGGATTAACCCCTTTCACTTTATTTCTTTAGACTATAACTTATTTAATGTTTCTGTTCAGAGGCTTAGAGCTGCACCTGCCTTTTTACTTCGGGGTTTGGCTGACATGTAAATGTTTAGAAATGTTTATGGACATACATACAAGAAACAACATATAGTAAATATATTATTGGATAGTTATTAACATGGTACTTGTGAAATATGTCAAGGTGTTTACAATATGTATTACTAGAGCTATAGAAGTGTGTGAGTCATTTTTATTGAAAACAGGTATGTCATTAGTCTGTATAGGTTTTTTATGAGCCTTTGTCTTGCTCTTGCATCAAAACAAATTTGTGTTTGATAATTACGCTCTTCTGTTTCAGTTACGGCATATAGAGAACCGGCTGGAGGCTGTGGCTGGCTCCGGGGTGGTGATAAACACAGAGAAAACACCTGGGAGAAGCAGCCGCAAAACTAGCTACAGGGGTAATACACTGAGCATACCTGCTAATGAACTGACTGAAACATCCCATTCTGTTCCGATTAAATCCCCAGACCCAAGAGGTGATATGTACATTTTCATTCAGGAAGTAAATAATCTGAAAGCATGTTGGGATATAAAAAAACTTTAAAAATGGAGAAAAAAAAATGTAGAAAAGAGTCTATTTCTGGACCTGTTCACAATTTGAGGCCATTCTAAGTGTGTTTGGTTATTCCCTTCCATTACAGCAAGGGGTGGTGTAGATGATTCCGCTGCATCTAAACCCCACAGAAGCCGAAACCCAGAAAAGAGCTCCCGCAGCCCTCTGAGAAACAGCACACAGGACAACGGCACAGAAAGACTGCATGCACACACCTCGGAAAGGTATGTGTTAAACACAATTCACACGAACATAGGGTGAATGTCCTTAGTGTCAGGTGTTGTGCAGGATGGAACATGGCTTCAAGAATTGCTCTGAATTTGATTCCACTCATCTTAACTTAAACACTCTTCTGATGAAAAGCATTCTCACAACGTGATGCTGCCACCACCATGCTTGACAGTAGGAATGTGGCCTGTGAAAAGTTTAATTTTTGTCTAAACATATCATCAAACTTCTGTCTGTGTTTGCACAGTTGCATACCGTGTGGTATGTAACTGTGCAAACCTTGTGGTATGTAAATGCAAACACGGACATACTGTGCAAACTTCAGACATGACTTTATCTAGTGTTTTCTCAACAATTAATTTCTTCTATGTAGCCAAACTTTGTAGAGTGTTTCACCCATCTACTGAGTTACAATGGGCTAAACATCAGGAGTCGCGGGTTCAGTCACATGTGGATTTTTTCTGAGAACCGAACTTTCCATAATACGAGGAAATCTCAGCAATAACGTGGAAACTGCAAATATTCTTGTGAATTTTTCATGTCATTATTTTTTTGTTGGTTTTTTTTAATGCATTTTAGTTCTAAATTTTTAAACATGTATAATTTACTAATAACATAAATGGTAATCCAAATATAAATTCAGCTAAATTCCCAATTATTGGCTACTGCCCTCATGTTCTCCTGTTTTTGTTTCATTCTTTTAAAAGCTCTCTCTCTCTCTCTCTCTCTCTCTCTCTCTCTCTCTGTCTGTCTCTCTGTCTCTCTCGGAAAGTCCAGAACGGCCGTTCTGCCACACTGAATTTAAATCAATCTGTCTCTCTGGGAAAGTCCAGAACGGCCGTTCTGACGGCTGTTCTGGACTTTTCCAGAATACATAGATTGCCAGTCCGATCCCTATACATTTTCGTTAAGAGTAATGTATTAAGTTGAATTTGGGGCGCATAGTTGGGGGCATATTTAAGGTTTACACTTTTTTTTTTTTTAAATACCAAAACACAACAATGCGGTTTTTCACTATACGCGGGTGCTCTTGGAACGTAACCCTCTCCGCGGGGATTACTGTATTTATATCAAGATCTCATGGCATACAATTGGACAAGTTATATTACTTCTGATGGTAGCTGCACCAGTACTAATTTAAATGCTTTACAACAACAGGGTTTTTGTTGTTGTTGGTTTTTTTTTTACTATTAATTATTTTGTGAATTTCATACTTGTCATATATGCCTATTTTGTGTTGATTCAAGATATAAAATCCCAATTAATTACCTTTTGGGTGTGTATGTTTGTTTTGTTTTTTTTCTAGGGACGTGTCTCCAACTGATCCCCGTTATGTCTCTGGGCTGTGTGTTTCTACTGATCCAGCAATTTTGAGTGAGCTGGTATATGAGTGTGACTCACGACCGGTTCAAACAGCCGATTTGGACAACACTCACTCTTCAGCGCTGGACAACACAACCATTCGTATCCTCAATGACCCTCCTGTTCCAAGATCTGTTGGCTCAGGTGTCAGACCCAGCGCAAACCAAGCGGATGGTCCTAGTGAGGCTCCAACAGGATCAGCATCTTCCAGTCCAGGGTCAGCATCGGTGAGGCTTGAGAAGCTGCGTCAGCGGCGGACAGATGGAAAGCTGGAGAAGCTGAAGGAGCGAATCCGTAGGCAGAGGGAGCAGCTAGAGGAAACGGGAGAGAGAGACAAAATTAACAACCACTTGGAGCAGCCGGTGGGCACTGGGGCATCACTGAGCACCACAGTGCCAACTGCTAAAGTACGCAAAGTGGCTCCTGCTCCTCGTGCACCTATCTATAAAGGTAAGACACCCAGATGCATGCACACACACGTACACGTATAAAGGGGCTAACACAAACTTTCATCAACTTGTCTGGAAATTTAAAAAAAAGAAAGAAAAAAAAGAGCAAAGTTTGAAAGTAGTATTTTTTTTTATATATTAAGGTCATGTCCATCTCCTTCCAGGATTCAACACAAGCGAGACTAAAATTCGTACTCTGGACGGCAGGGTGTTGAGGGAGGAGGAGTTCCTCAATTACAGCAGAGAGATCTACTCACACCGCCTCACAGGTACATGCATGCAGTTCTGATCACACCAATGACGGAGAACATTTAAAGAATGATCTGGGGAAGTACTCTAGAGAATATTAAAGGGGAGTTTTTCAAGTCATGTAAAATGGTTCATTGTAAACAATACACTACACCACAATGGTGATAAGAGTTTAGAATGTCTAAAAGGCAAATATAGTCTATTTATTTTTTTCACTAACAGCCAATGAACCTCCATTTGTTTTGGGTTTTGTATGTTTTATTGATTATGGTAAGTTAGTAGTAAATCTGAAAGAAAAAACTTTTTTGGATGTTTTTTGTCATGTAATGACCTGGATGTACAGTGGTGTTTAAACATATGTGAACCAGGTGAATTTCTGCAAATGTATGACCAAACACATCAGATTTTCAAGTCCTAAAAGTGGACAAAAATATTCTGCGTCATTTTTAATTTGTTTAAGAGAATAATTAAATATTACGTATCTGTGAGTGGCAAAAGAATGAGAATCTCTAGGATTGGACATTAATTTAAAGGTGAAGTTACAGACGGATGTTTTCAAACAGTGGTGTCAGTGTTTTGTTTTTTTTTTTTTTTAAAGAACAGGGCTCTATTAAACACGTGTGTCCATGTATATCATATCAAAGTTGTTGAAGCTCATCAGGCTGGAAAAAGTTACAAAAATCTCTCCCAATCCACAATTAGGCAGATTTCCCCCCCCTCTTTTGTCCTTTCCTACCTGCACTTGTACACTGGTATTCTGTTTTATTGTTCTTTGTGTTTCACAGTGGTCCTAGAATGGCGTTGTTTCAGTTCATTGTGTACTGTGTGTACAGTTGACACCTACATGACTTGGCTTGACATTAAGTACAAATGTAGGAAATTCAAGACCCTCCCCCCCCTTTGTTTTTAGTTGACTAAATTGTCTGTGAAGTCACAAAGTAACCCAAGGTAACGTCTAAGCATCTATTAACCTCCCCCACATTGGATAATGTTAATGTTCATGAGGACATCAGGAAAACACTGAACAGTGGTATGCATGGCAGGGTTGCAAGGAGCAAGCCACTGCTTACCAAAATTAATGTTGCTGCCCATTTACAGTTTGCTAAAGATCACATCGACAGGCCAGAAGGCAATTGGAAAAATGAAGAAAATGAGACCAAAATAAAACTGGTTTAAATTAGAGAAAGGAAAAAAAACTGCGTTCCTGAATAAGAACCAAATCCCACCTGTGATATGTGGTGGTGGTAGTATCATGATTCGGGCTGTTATTGCTGCTCTTGGGACGTCATTGACAAAACAGTGAATACTAAAGGGAGATGGAAGAACATATGTCCATGAACTGAATCTCAGTGGGTCACGAAGCAAGGCAATGACCCTAAGCACACAAATCATTCTACCAAAAATTGTTATTAAAGAAGAAATTAAACACATGTTATGGAAGGACATGAATAGGGCAGCTAATGTGAGGAAACCCACAAACATCTTAGAATTGAAGCTGTTCTGAATAGAATAGAAGTGTACTGCCGGGGGAACCGAAAAGACTGGGTTAGAAAACACTGCTATAGTTTCTGCTTTTGTTAAAATGACTTATTATGAAGACTTGGATCTGATTGTTTCTCTTGCAGATGGAGTGAAGCAGAAAGAGAAGAAGGGGAAAGAGAAGGTACAGGAAAGGAAAACGACAAAACCTGTGAGAAAAATATATCGATCAGCTTCAGTTCCAGATCCACAAACCAGACCAGGTATCTAACTCTGCCTCTATATCTTCATATCTCTGTATTTGTGTACATGCCCCAGTTAATCTTTTGGAGAAAATGAAACTTTTAAAAGTCCCAGCAGTGAGAGAATACACACAATACAGAATAGCAAGAAGCAAGAATTACAATGATCATGTTTGAGTGGAACTGACTATCAGGGTTATTAGCCTATAGCAGTCATCATATCAGACATGCAGGGAATGGGGAAAATATGCCAGGTGGTGCTGCTGGTCAATATTAAACAGTAAAACTAAAACATTTTCCTAAAAATAACATAAACTGAATCAAAAACATAAATGAAACAAACAATTCACCATTTTCATAATAGTGATTTACACACCTCTCAGCCGGTTTCTTTATCTTGAAGAAAACCTCTTGGAACAAACATGAAAACAATGCAGCAGTTATACAGAAGAATTATTACGGAGCGAGACATGCGCTGTTCTGATCACCAAAAGGGTGAATAAAGCAAGTCTGAAAAATAAATCAATAATTTAGTCTATTAGCACTAAGGGCTATGGATGCTACCATGTGGTCTGAGCTGAAAGTTTGACTTTTATAGCAGTAATAAGAAAGGGAGCCAGGACACTGTGTTTTTTTTGTTCATAGTGAGTAAACAAAAGATTGATTATAGGGTGATGTGGGAAATGCGTCTTTAGCGTATTTAAAGTGTAAACACTCGGACTAGCTAACAAGGATTATTGTTAAATGTGTATAATCTCTGTACTATAATAAATAAAATCTTACCTATAGAAATTGATTTATGAATAGTCCAGTAGTTTGTAGCTGTTTTTTTTAAAGTCATTCTGTCATGAACATCACAGTTTAGAATTGGTCATTACCTTCCTTTTCTTTGGATTAAATAATAAAAATTAAGTAATGTTATGACAAAAAGTAGAAAGGTTTTAAATTATTACTGCGAAGTTTGTATGTTAGTAGGAACATATATAATTCTAATGAAGATGCACTGTCTCCTTAGTAATCAGCACATCGTCATGGCGAGAAGGACAGAAACTGGTGAAAATGATTCTGGGTCCATCGCAGCAGTTGTCCAGCGAGCATAGGGCTCTGTCTGCAGAGAGAGAGAGACGGACAGGTGAGCATCAAGTCGTGACACTTTATCATCTGTAAACATCTGGGAGAGTTTTATTAACATTGTAAAAAATATTGTACAAGTTTAAATTTATTATTAATACAAAACTAAAAATTATTACAGGGTAAAAATGATCACTGGCTAAGATTTAGAGTGTAGTTTCTGTTCTGGTTAATAAAAAAAAAACACCATTGCAGAGCAGCTCACTAAACTTAACTGGTCACTGACCGGAATAAACAGGGATTGACTGGCTGACTTTCTGATTCACTGCACAATCCTTCATCCTGACACACTGGTTGGTGCAGTTTGGGGAAATGCTGCATTGATTTAGTGCTGTCTCTACAGTGTTTTATGGCACATTTACTGTACTCATGGTCTGAAGATTCATGTTTGGAAAAATAATTTATTGCTGAATAAGTGATGGTAGTGTATGTGACCAAAAAATGACCCTGAACCACATGTCCCTAATATACTGATTGTATTAAAGGTATGGCAACACTTTTTGTTGAGCTTTTGCGCTCTCTCTGTTACTTATGCTCCTTGTAGATGTTACATCTCGCTCTAGTTCTGATCCTCGGCTTGAGCGCAATCACCGCTCAAGGCCAAACAGCTCAGAGAGGCAAACAGCAAAGACTTCAAGACAAGCACGGGGCGACAGAGGAAGAGACACTGCAGTCAAGGACTCCTCCAGGCTAGCACTAGGTGACGGAGGCAGACAGTCTACAGCCAAGGAGCTTTCCAGGTAGAGTGAGGATAAATACTGATATAATTTTGTCCAGAGCTGGGAAAAGGGTGCATAAATGGACGCATTTAGTAAGGATTCTTTTCGTTGCCTTTTAAAATTTTTTTTATCAAACTCTGAGAAAGTGAAACAATCAACAAAGGGAAATCCACCAGCTCACAGGAGTTGCAGAAGTGTAAAGCAAACAAACACTCCTTGTCTGTAAAACTAGCACATATTACCTTTGGCTTTGTTGTCCCCCTCTGGCGCAAATGGAAAAAAAAACTTGATCAGATATGCAGAATATGTATGCATATACAAAACTAACTGAAGAAGGTACTAGAGTGCATGCCTCTACACATTAAAGAAGACTTTCAAGAAAGTTGAGATTTTACAAGGTGAAGAAAGTACCTTGTATAGATAACTTCAAACTAGCATAAATAATTGCCATACAAGTACATTAAAGAGTTACCGTACGGGGAGGTGTGTGTGTATGTATGTATATGTGTGTGTGTGTGTGTGTGTGTATATATATATATATATATATGTATGTATGTTTGTGTGTATCTGTGTGTGTGTATATATGAGTTTGTGTGAGTGTATGTGTGTGTGTGTGTGTGTGTGTGGGTGCGGTTGATGTATCTCTTTAATTGAATTATAGGAAGGAAGGTCTGCAGTGTATCAGCACACGGGGGACGTGGGTAAAATATGAGCACTTTATCTAATATATCCTTGGCTGGAGAAGCGCAGAGGCCTGGCAGGAACTCCAGTCAGTATCTGAGCGGAGACGGGCAGTGACTTCATTTTAATGCTTTACCTTATTTATGAAGTCGTTTATGTACCGACATGCGGATTCTTCCGGACTGCAGCACTGACCTACACACGGACTTCAATTTAATGAAACTAGAAGGGCAAATTTTCTGCTCTCTAACTGTAACATGTAGGCTCCGCCCACTAATGTATTGCTACTGGTGTGAGGTTGGAGCAGCTTTACAGAATGCTGGTAAAAATCTCAGTCAAACCAAAACAAAACCTGAGTTAAAAGTATATCGGTTTCTAAACATCACTTTTCAAAACAACTCGCATTAAGCTCTTGACTGACAACACGTGACTACGCTGAAGAAGCAAATGCATTCGTCTGTAAGGGATCAGTTACTTACAGTCATTTACAGATGTACAGTTTATAATTTCACTCAGAAGCTCCACAGGAAGCCTGTTATTACGCTCTCTATAGCGCCCTCTAGTGTCCGACCAGTCCGAGAGGCTAAATTGGATTTCTTGTTCAAACTTGTCCAACCTCACAACAGCAGCTACAAAAACAAAACAAAAAAACACATTAATGGGCAGAGGCTGGGTAGGACAATTCAACTGTGACCAGTAGCAGGAAAGTACACAAGACTCTGGAAAAGTTTAAGATTCAAAAAAGCCTAAAGAGAAAAAAAAGGAAAAACACCTGGAATTTCTTCACGTCAGCCTCTGTTAACTGCCTCCACTGTGTGGGCAGGATGACCACATGCAACACATCAATAATGCCATTAATGCTCATTTTTAGCCCTTTTTATTCACAGTAAATTGTAAAGGAGCTCATAGCTGGGCTGATCGTCTAGCAGCCTTCATTAAACAGAAGAACACTCAACAGAACAGCAGCAGAACAGTTAATTCCCAGCCAGGCCGAAATCTGCAGCAGTTATTTTTAGCTGGAGCTCCAATGTCCTATATACTCTCTCTCTATCTCTCTCTCTCTCTCTCCCTCTCTCTGTCTCTCTCTCTCTCTCTCTCTCTCTCT
>JBBJLS010082377.1:0-24618 GCA_037577275.1 Bryconaethiops microstoma
GTGTGTGTGTGTGTGTGTGTGTGTGTGTGTGTGTGTGTGTGTGTGTGTGTGTGTGTGAGAGAGAGAGAGAGAGAGAGCAGTGCTGTCAAAAATGAACTCTGACAGTAGATTTAGAGGGCAGACAAACTCTGTGACTCTGAAGTGCTGCTACATTGTTGCTATCTTTAGAAAACTTTATGTCCTAAAAACAATAACGTCTGCAATTCTGTCTGTCAACCTGTCCATTGTCTTCTCAACTGTCCTGGCTGTCTGCTTGCCTTTTTTTTAGTAATGATTATATTTTTTATTGTTACTTTTTTAAAATTCATGCCTAGTTTTGATTATGGATAAGTGTTTTTGTGAATGACCAGGAGAGACTGAGGGGTGTGTGTGTCATGAAGCAGTTTCCACACACCGTTTCATTTATTGCCTGAACATTCAGTTACTGTGCTACTGGCTACTAAAAGCACTTATGAATTGGCAGAGTATCATTTCACTAGTAGAGAAGCAAAGCAATGAGTGATCAAGTGCAACCTCAGTGACCAGAGTCTAGCTGCTGAAAAGGGCAAATGTAAAATCTTGACTGACTCAAGACAGAAGGCCATGTGATCCCAGTCCAGGTTTCCACGGCTGGCAGTAGTGAATGTGGACAGATTGTGAGCAATTTTCACTTTAGGCTGAAAGTGAATTAATTTCCCTTTGGTTAGTGGCTGAGTCATCTGTGCACAGTAATACGGTTTTTAGAGGAGAATGAGTCCAGGTGAATCTGTGTTCATCAGGACAGAGCAGGGAACCACCTAACAAATTACATTTTTTATTCTA
Source organism: Bryconaethiops microstoma (assembly GCA_037577275.1). Taxonomy (NCBI): domain Eukaryota; kingdom Metazoa; phylum Chordata; class Actinopteri; order Characiformes; family Alestidae; genus Bryconaethiops; species Bryconaethiops microstoma. Next base: position 802 of record JBBJLS010082377.1, read on the forward strand.
ATAATATTATAACATAATTATAATTAGGCTAAAAGCAGAATGAATGCCAAAGAAACAACTTACTGCATCAGTGGGCTTCACAGTAATAGACTGAGGGGCTGCAACAGTGGTTAGAAAGTCTTGTAAACTGATGTAAACCTTATTAATTCAATACAGTGTTTGAACTCTCTAATCTAAATCACTGAGAATATACCTACCAAAATATATCTGATTAGTGAAAAGAGTATCAAACACTGGCAAATTTGTTATTGATAAAATGGAAGGGCAAATATGAGACCAATGAAACTGAAAATTTATATTCATCGTATTTGTAGGACATTTTGATTATTTTTCAATTTGGGAACATGAAGCATGCTGTGTGAAACTCTTGGAAATAATAATTATATTTAAAACAGTTTACATGAGCATTCAATGTTTTTTTTACATTCATATTACTAAATATAGTATATAAACCAAAAGGCAATAAATACAAATAACATTCTACAATAAATAGTGATGTTATGTTCAGTATATCAATGTGTTCCTTGTGAACGTCCAGATTTACTTGTAGTTTCCATCATAAACCTCCTTAATTAAATTTAATCAGGAGCTGGTGATGGAATTTCACAAAAGAGATGGAGGAACCAAGGAGGCCGAACCTGGAGCCGAACCTGTGTTCTCCTCACCAGCTCACAGAATATCAACTACTGTTACACAAAGAAAACAAAATCTGAATTTTCTTTACCACTTTCTTGTTTCTTTGCATTTCTTCTAATGTTAACCTTGCTATCAGAAAGACATATTAATTACCACACAGTGATGAAAATGGCTTTTAAAAATGTGCATAGACTTTTGCACAGTACTGTAAATCAATAAGAATATACTCACCAAAATAAATCTTATTAGTAAAAAGACTGTCAGACACTAGCGAATTAGTTTTGGACAAAGTATAAGGGCAAATATCAGCCCAAAAATATACATTCATAGTGCATTTTTGATAATTCTGTCAATAAAGAATTTAGGAATATGAAGTGTGTAGAATATATAAGAGGAGGACAGGGATATTACTATTTGTTCAAAGAACTGTCGGGCCTAGCACTGGGAAACTTCAAGTTCAATCACTGGGTGGTAGATCTGAGTTCAGTGGTGCACAATAGGCTTTGCTCTCTCTGGGTGGGTAGGATGCCCCCCAACACTCAGTGTGATGCTAGACAGTTTGTCCCATGACGTTAATAAGTGGCAGTTCAAAAAGATGCTGTGTGGGCTTTGTTTGACCTGGAGGAAACACATGCTACCCTCTCAGCATTTGTGGTATTGTGTGATTGGGCAAAACAATGAAATTGCCGGAATACTTTTTCAGCGCATTCTGCAGCATTCCAGCCCACTTCCACCCCTGCCTACTGTTCCATAAAATGAAGTGCTAGCATTTTATTTTGGTCATAAAGTGCATGTAGGTGCTTAATTCCATTATAATTGATTATAATACAGTCTAACCTTTCGAGATTGATGGTAAAAAATGGAGAGAGAGAGAGAGAGAGAGAGAGAGGAAGGGAAAAAGAGCAAGAGAGAGAGAGAGAGAGAGAGAGAGAGCAAGACAGAAAGAGCGAACTAAAATAAAAGGCTTTGCCAGCATTTTGAAGGCTGAAGGCAGCTCTGTATGCTGGCAATTAAAGCATCCAGCATCAATGCAGGAGACAAATACAGGCCAGTGCTGGGTTTACCTGCTTTAAAGCTGACCAGCTACCCTCACCTCTACTCCTCTGTTCTCTCTTTTCTTTATTTTCCTGTCTTTTCTTTACTTTCCTGTCTTTTATTTTGCTGTCTTCTTTCCCAGTCTCAACCCTACTCACCCTTACTTCACATGCTATCAGAGTCACTAACAGCTGTTAAGCCTACGGGGCATGCGTGGTAGGGTGCCCTTACATGTCTTTGATTGTATGTGTGTGTGTGTGTCTGTGTAGAATAGTTAGGAGAAACAAGTCTCGCACCCCTCGGCTATTGGTTGTGTCATATGTTTGCAATAATACTGTTTCCTAAGTAGATTTGAGCGTGACATGTTGTTGCTGCACAGCTGCTGAGTCAAAGGATCAAATGGAGCCATTGCAGTCGGCATTAACACTACAAACAGGCTTATGTTAACTAGGGTCAGGTACATAATGCCTGAAACACACACAGGCAGGTTTATTTTTTGTCCAATGTCAGGACCTGGGTGCAATTGCAGAGAAGAGTTCTTGAGGGGGCGTCAAATCATGCCATACCAGGGGCTCAAAGTTCAATGTTTGACTGTTACCATCAAGAAGGGAAGGGCTGGTCCACTTTTGGCATTGTAGGCAAGCATCAGGGTAGAAAATTAGAGAAAAGAGCATTCAGCATTATGACACAACAGTTACCCTCTGGGACTTAGTCATTTTTGTGTAGGTACACAGTAACCATGCTGTACCCAAACAGTACTGTGATAGTGCAGAAGTTGTAGCACTCTTTGGTTTTACATCTTTTAGCCCGTTAATGGTGTTGCTGATGCATCAGCAGCTCGATTCTCTCCTCACAGTTAATGGCTGATCGCCATGCCAAAAGCACTTTTGTTTCAGCTAGCAAAGAAACTCTAGAATAAACACTAGAAGCACAGGGGAAGTTAAATCTACTGCATGAAGCTTGAGGAGGCCAGTCCAGGAAAAACAGCAGATGAATGGCATGAATTAACTTCTGGATTGTTGCAAGGATCTTCCCAGGATTGAATTGCAGGAGTTTGGTCTTGAGATGACAAGCACCTGGAAAACTCACCTGGAGAAAACAAAACTGAATTCTCCTGATGTTGTAGAGTTAAGTGAGTGATGACTGGTGATCTAAACCATTTGACCAGGCACTTATCAAATCTCCAGAAATGTATAGCAACTCAGTCTTGCTGTGTATCAACCTTGGGCGATGTGATTGGTTCCTTGTGAAACATCTTCAGGCGGGACTTGATCGGTTGCCATGTGAGTCTATCATCTCAAGGTTGGCTAGGATGGGCAACAGGATTTTGTGGTTGACTCTAAGACTCCCAAGAGGCCTTGAGATCTTGAGGCATGGAGTTTCATAGTAGTTTCCGTAAGGCTGCTTCTATGTAGTGTCTGTGGTTGGGATTGCAAGGTTGTTCTGAGAAAGGAAGAGAGATCATTGTAGTGGGAGTTTTTAAGAACCTTTGAGGGCAAAGATAGCTGAAAAATGGGTTGCTGGCTGCTGAAATTGGAGGTGTTTAGCATGAGCTTTCTGAACGGATAATACCCTGACACCCTTAGACGCGTGACCTGATTTTATGGAAGATATTATGAAGGGGATCAGATGCATAGTCTGGGGTGTTGTGGCAGGGGCAGGGATTACAGGACATTCCATGGGTATTATGTGTAAGTGGCTACATGTAATCATATTATGTCCCATTTCTATTCTGTTGTGACATTCATAAAGTTACCATTGTGGAGGTACATTTTGGCTCTGACCATGGCTTAGGACTGCATGTGAGTTCTGGGGAGCTATAAGCATTTTACTGGAGCATGGGGACATTAACATACAGTACTGTGCACCCAAGAAACTTATACTTAAACGCTGTTTACTACTGCGCAGTAGTATTAAGTAAATATTAATTATTACATTGATATTAAAATAAATACAAATAAGATTAAATAATGGATTTATGTTTGGCAAAGTGTTTGCTTAACCATTTCCAGACCTCTTCTCAAGGAAACACAGTATTACTTGAGGCTTCCATAAAATACATGGGTTGTTTTTTGTTTCATTAAATTATATGTCTTGCTTATGGAATTTAATAAATCCAATCATTACTGGAGGCTCAGGGCAGAAATCTGGAACCAAACCTGCATTTTTCTAACCAGTTCTAATTTCAGAAAAAAAAGGAAATATTGAAACGTTTTACTGCTTTCTTGTTTGATAGTATTTACTATAATGCTCACTTGTTCATTTTTGGCTGGCATAAAGAGACCCACTGCTGAAATAAATGGCTTCAAATAATTTGCATAGGAGCACTTGATAAGATGAAGATGTTTTTGTGGGTTAAAGAATTAATAGGCTCTTAGATACTGGGTTAAATAATTAATATGCTCTTAGATACTGTTTATCTAGAGCAGAATTATGTTAAAGTCCTTAGGCACTTTGTTTGATGATGGACATAAACACCTTGACAGCTTTGTGTTGGCCTGGGATGGTAATGACTCTCACTCCTTGAGATGAATCTCATCTCTTAACCCTCCATAATATTCAGGGAAGTGAGGGTCATTACGACAAAAGCTGAATGTGCATTTAAGTACCATGGATTGATATCACCCCTCTCTCCACCTCTCTCTCCCTCTCTCGTTCTCTCTATCTTTCTCTCTTTCATTCTCAAAGACTATATTAGCTCTATAATGGTGGCTAATGTTGCTGCAGTTTCTCTATTTTTGCCATTGCTTTTTCTCTCATGGCCTCATGTCCCATGTTTTGGGACAGTGTACAACCTATTTAAATGCTAATGCTGCAGTTGGTTGGATAAAACATCTCCCATTGTGTTATAAATGCCCCCACAAGCTCAGAACATGCGAATTTGGACAGTGTATTTAGTGGTCTTCTGAATGAATTCTTTCCAAACCTCCTGTATTTGCCACTATTTTACCATCATCAACATTTCACATAAAAACTGTGTGTTGCTTAACTGATGGGTTTAGATCGAAAATAAAGTGGTTATATATGTGTTTTAGACATTGGGCAAGTTGAATTTATCCCCCATCACTGTAAAGAAATCCAAGTCATTACGTTTCTCGCAATAAACCATTTCACACCATCCTATTACTTTGTTTGTCTCAACCACTGAATTATGCAAAAAATCTTATTGGCTTTAAAACATTTTCATTATCCAAAGAATGGCATAGCAGTAATTTCTGAAAATGTAATTTTTTATAAATAACAACAACAGCTGTATTCATTTCTGTTCTCTGTATGCTACGCTAAGAAGTTGTGACAGACAGGTGTTGAGTGAAAATTAGTCAGGCTGGTCCCTGTTTGACCTCGTTAATGAGACCAGCGTCTCCATGGTTATGCCTAGACGGCCTGAGGAACAGGTTGTGATAGATGATCTTTGACCCTTCTGTTAGGGAGATGTTTGATTATATCATTTGTAAATGTGTGTGTCAGTGTCCACATGTGTGTGTCTGATTCAGCTGTAAATGTGGACGCTGGTATTACATATAACAATAAAGACAAATAAGTAAATCAGAAAATAATTAGTGCATCTTGACCACACTAATCAGGCATATAATTATTATTATGTAACACTGATAAGTAATAAAACAATGTATGAGTTATTTTGACACAGCAAGGCAATAACAATAACAAACCATAAATAGACTTCTGAAGATTGTGGAATACCTTAATATAAAAAAAAAGATGCTCTAAAAGCTACAATATGTTAAGTGCAAAAAATGGGGACATCCGTCAGGCCCTGTGTCTTAATCGTACTGTAATCTTATTGTCATGATAATCAGCTGATTTATTGAGAGTCTATTTATTTGTTTTTTCTTTGGTGGGACTTTATATTAGATGTGTGTAATAACCCATTAATAGTAGTGTAACCACTGGGGTTGTATTCACTGTTACAGCTGCATTACAGTTGTGCAGCTTAGGTAATAACGCATGTATTAACTGCAACTTTTACTTATGGAATAACATGTAACAGTGTAATACATCCCAGTAGTTACATTGTTGTTACATGCATTGTTAATGTGTAACTACACAGTTATTACAGACACTTAATATGACGTGGGATCTGATTAATTGAGTAATTTTGGAATCCCTTCAAAAAATTATGCAAATCACGTCCAACAGTCCACCATGTAAGTCATTTTTAGAGTCTTGTATCTATAACAATTCCACCAATAAAACAGTCTGAAGAAATGATCCCAGGTTACATTAATCCCCTGTACCTTGTTAATGAATATCCCACCCTATCCTGAGCAAAGGGACCTTTTCTGGGTTTTTAATTATGGAATCACTCTGGATCTCTTAGAGGTTTATGAAAGCAAATCATTCACAGTGGACACTGCGGTCAAGAGTGATGATACAGCTTGTTTTATATATTGGTCCAGAACTAACAACCCATGAATTATGAGGGAAATAAATATTCACTTCCTCTGTTCTCCAACTACAGCAAGTGACGCTGGCCATCCGAGCAGGAGTGAACCCTTCAGGGAATTCATCTAATCAGACGAGTTTATGGGATCTGAGCAGCTCCTTCTTCTTTGCCGGAACTGTTATCACTACTATAGGTAAAACACACGCAAACACACATATACGTACACTGTTTCTCTTTCTCTCCTTCACCTTCTTTCACATGGATATAATTTTCATTCTAATTCAAAATTCAAGATTCTTTATATGTCACATGCATAGTTATACAGGTACAACGTGCAGTGATATGTACCCTGAACCATTCCTTTTTTATGACTGTGTAAACATTATAACTTAGGTACAATTAAAAATCTAAATTTTAACACAGATCTAAAAATAAAAAAAATAAAAAGTACGACTTAAACAAGGATAACAAGTTAAAGGTGAAATATGTAAACTGATTTTTTTTAATGATAAAGGTTATTTTTAAACTATAATTTAAGTGAAGCAGCAGTCCTGGGAAAGAATATGTACAACGTGTAAAGTAGGATGTTAAAGTGCAAATTGTACCATGTTGCACCAATGTAAGCAGGGTAATGTAAACAGTAATGTAAACAAAGCAATGAATATGATATGACCTATGACAGTGAATATGACAGTGAGTATGCAAAGACAAGAGAGAAGGAAGAAGTGATAAAAAAAGAGAAAAAAGAAAGATGAAAAAGAAAGATGGGAGAAAGACCATGAGAAAGAGAAAGAGAAAGTGAAAAGGGCAAAAGAGAAAGGAACAAGAGGAAGATACAAATAAGAGAATGATACCGAGAGGGAAAGAGAGAAGAGAAACAGAAGAGAGAAAGAGGAAAAGAAAGAGAAAATGATGTGCATGCCTTAGACAACACTTAGTCAAGCGATGTCATGATTCACTTGTCACTCGTTTCATATGTAGAAAAAGACAGAAACACCTTAGAAAAAAAACAGGCAGGTAAAAGAGAATTGTGTGTGTGTGTGTGTATGTGTGTGTGTGTGTGTGTGTGTGTGTGTGTGTGTGACATATTTGCATGTGTCAGAGGCAGCTGTGCTGAGAGCTGCTGTGTCCTTTTTCGTGCCTTATTAGTCCAGGAATCTTTATCACCACCTAGGTCTAACAGCTTCTCTCCATCTGCACAACCTTGCCCTCACTTGTCTCTCTTCATTTCCTGACGTTTTCCATGTGAATCCTATGGTAGCAGCACTAATTGTTCAGCTGCTTGGCTGGGATACGGCCGATGCTCTAGCTAATTGGTGGAGAGGAAAGGAACGGGACGGCTCTATGGACTAGTGAAGGAGGAAGGGAAATGCTAATTGCATAGAGTTCAGGATTTTCCCCAGTGTTCCTATGATCAGAAAGCCCTGCATCCGTCTTTGGTTGTGGGAAAGAGAGATATATAAAGAGATAGAAAGAGGTATGTGATGGATCACAGTGCGGTTTAATTCCCCAGGGAAATCAGTTCCCTTCCCTCAGAATGTTTCCTTTCTCTGAGCCTCTCCTCCCATCCACCTCTTTAACCCCCCGCTCTGATAATGAAGCCAGGATTCACAGCTCCCTGCTACCTTCTCCCATCATTTTCATGATTGCAATGCTTTTTAAATGCAAATGATGTCATATACATTTCCGTTGTCCCATTGTGTGATGTCATAATGCCATTAAAAAAAACAAACAAACAAACTCAGAAGTTTGAAAGCATTCCTACATTCAGCAAATTGGAAACTAGAATAATCCTCCTTAAGCTGGCAGACATGTGGAAGAATGGCCCACCATGAAGAAGGGTGGTCTGGTGCCACTGGTGATGTTGGTTTGTAGTAGAATCCAGCGGTTTTTAGACCAGGCCTCAGGGCCTCCACATTTTCCTTCAGTCTTGCTGTAGAAAATATTTATATATGTGTACATGTGTGTTTGTTTGTGTGTGTGTGTGTGTGTGTGTGTGTGTGTGTGTGTGTGTGTGTGTGTGTGTGTGTGTGTATGTCTGTGTCTCTGAATTGTTTGTTGGTGGCTTTGAAGCAGATTCCAGAGTTTATAGCTTGACTGTGGACCCTCAAATTCCACAGGTCTGTTGTGTGTGTGTGTGTGTGTGTGTGTGTGTGTGTGTGTGTGTGTGTGTGTGTGTGTGTGTGAGACCACTGATCATGCTGTGAAGAGGAAAAGAAGCTGACTGCGATGGCTGTATAATGTGATGCCTGTAAAATGTCTGAGAGGTTTTTCTGAATTCCTGAGTCCTCAGACCTCCGCGTCCTCACCGACTCATGAACTCGAGCTCACAAGAGCGTCCCAGTCCTGAGGAGGAAATAAAATGATATTTCTGCAAAAATTAAAACTGAACTGCTTCCTCCTCCCACCCCAAATGTGCTCAGCCAAGACACTTCTTTAGGTTTGCACTGAAGCTGTGGCTAAGACATCTAACCAGTAATGTGCACAGATTCGCATCGTGCAGGTTGGGCTGAGGAGGACATGGGGTTGTACTGAGTGTTTTTTCTGAAGCCTAAAAGATCATGAGGTGCGCTGCAGGGCCTGTTGTGCTTTTCCCTGATTGTCCGTTAACGTGAGTTTCAGTGTGGCAGCAGAAGGCCCCACCTCGGCCTTTAGTAAGTGATGCTTCAGCCTTTTTTTTCCATTGTTTTTGATTTGAGAGATGTTCTGTTTTTGAGGTGGTCCTCGGGTCACGACACGGTTCCCATGACGATGATGTAACCCTAGCCTAACACAGCTGTGAAATCTTAATCTAGAACATAAAAACACAACTAAGCCATAGAAAAGGAAAAGGACATTAATATACTCACTCATACGCCGCGTTACTGCGTATTCTTCCGCCGCGCTCAACCAAACTAATTCGCTCACGCAGTGCAACGTTAACGGTAATTTTTTTTTACGTTTTTATGAGAGTCAACGTCGTAAAGTCGAAACGTTATATGTCGAGTCTGTCGTAACCCGAAGACCCCCCGTATACAGAAAACAGTGTATTCAAATAAACATCAGAAGTGTAAACAAGATCTGGACTGTGCTGATGTAATAGAACAGAGGATGTAAGGGAAGGTGGTCCTTTAGTCACTGAGACCCATGAATTGTGTGTTTTCTCAGATCGATAACGATCCTGACATGAACAAAAAGCTGTTTTTTTTTGTTATATTTTAACTTGTTTTTGATAGCAACACCACACTTGCTTGTGAATAGATCACTTTTTTAAAAGGGCCAGAACTTTCTGCCCGTACAGCTGTAAAGTGTAAAGTGACCATTTTGTTATACGTGAACACAGCACAGTGTGAACAGTGTGAGATTCTTCCTCTGTATTTTACCCATTTAACCCATTTAAACCACTCAAGGGTACCTCAGTGGTGCTACTAGCATTCCTGGTATTCAAACCCATGATCTACAAGCTAGCACAGCTGAGTGACGTTTATTCTTTTGGGAGATAAACGGCGATCGAGAAAACGTTTGAGAAACGCGCCTCACGTTTTTCCGTCTAGAGAAAATGCAGTGTGAGGAGCCTCCCTCCCTCCTCCTCATAAACACATGTCCCTCAGTGCAGGAAACATGACGGATTAATGCTTATTGACCTTTTGCAGTTGCCTTTCTGCTGTTTTTGTGGCAGCTGAGTGCCTGGAGCTCCATATTGAAAACGTGAGGTGTCTCGCTCTAAAACCAACCCGCCTGTCTCACTACAGACATGTAAATCACAACCCCCCCAAATCATCTCACACTCTCCTCAAACCATGCCACGGTGTTTTTTATCATCTCTCTTAGACCTACTTTCTGACACTGACATCTGTAAACATGAACTAAAGCAGCTAAAAATAGTAGCAGCTCTCATATGTTAAAGAAATGATTAGAAGTGATTCAGTTAACAGTACAGTTTCAATTTGATCTGAACATTTATCTTTTAAACATTAATAGAATGTGAGAGTGTGATAGTGTAGGCCTGGCTATATATATATATATATGTGTGTATGTGAACCAAAAAGATTTTATAATACATCATAATTCGTTTTTGACCATTTTCCAAACATAGAATTAAACAGGCAGTGTTTGCTACTGTCCCTTTAAGACTGATATATGTAAACGATCTCTTTTCTGATTGGCTGTCCTGTATCACAGCACATTCAAGAGAGGCATGAGTCTGAAACACTCCTTAGAACTTCAGCCTGGGTGGCCGGGGCTAAACTGCTGTAGGGCAAAAAAATGTGGGGTTTGTGACATCACAAAAACTGATTTGACTACAGGCTGTCTTTGCTGCTTAGTTTACATAGATGGACTGTATGTACAGGGCAGCAAATATTTACAGGCTTTAAGACTTTTTAATTCCAGAAAAGTGATGATACAGGCCCTTTAATATCTGGTTTTCTGCGATTAATTGCATTGTTATTCGCAAAATTAAATAATGAATTCAAAAGTTGTTTGTGTGTATGTGTGTGCGTGTGTGTATATACATATATATATATATATTAGGTGTGTAACAGTACAGAAAGGTCACGGTTTGGTTCACACTATAGTTCTGACATCACGGTTCAGTTCACGTTACAGCAAAGTTAAGCAACAAAAGTTCTAAAGAATGAGGCTTGGTTTGTTTTCGTTTATTTTAAATAAACAGCAGTGTATTAACCAGTAAACATGCAGTCTTGCTTATATTTTCATGTGTGTGTAAGGCAGCAGAAGTGTTACACCAGTAGGTGGCACTATTGTACCATACTACGACCCAGGTTTATGATTTACTTGCACTTATTGGTCCCTCTGTGATTCCATATTACTTCAATCACGTTTTCTCCGTTGTACCGTGTATTCTCCGTACGACATCATGTACCGAACCGTGACCCTGACGGTTCGGTACGAACACATGTACCGTTACAGCCCTAATCAACAATAGCTCTGGATGAATACAGTATTGTGCAAGTGCAGAGTAGAAGTTATATGTTCAGCAGCAATAAATTAGATTGTTCAAATATAGCAGCAACAGGACAGAGAATGTGCAGTGTAATAAACTGAAGTGTATTTAGACAAGTAATTAAAGTCCAAGTAGTTCTGTGTGTGTCAGGGGCACAGTTTTTTAGTTTCAGTTCTGGTTGAGGAGTCTGATTGCCTTACAGAACAAACTTTTCCCCATTCTGGTAGTGGAGGCCCGTATGCTACGGAACCTCTTTCCAGATGGGAGGAGGGAAAAGAGTGTGTGAGGGGTGAGTGGGGTCGTCCACAATGCCAGAGGCTTTGCGGATGCAGTGTGTGTGTGTAAATGTCTGTGACAGAGGGGAGAGAGACTCCAGTGATCTTCTCAGCTGTTCTCACAACCCTCTGTAGGGTCTTGTGTTCCGAAACATTACAAGTCCCATACAAGGCTGTGATGCAGCTACAGAGAATACTCTCTATGGTTCCTCTGTAGAACATGGTGAGGATTCGGGGTGTAAGGTACGCTCTCCTCAGTCTCTGCAAGAAGTAAAGATGCTGCTGGTGTAAAGGGTTAAGAAATAAGGAAGTTGAGGAAAACAGGCACCCCGTAATTGTTTTATTAAGTGTGTCATTATTTTGCTCACCGAGTTCAGTAATAAGTAATTTTATGACTTTTTGAGTTACTACACAACATTTCCACCTGTAAACCGCTGGAGGGCGCATAGTACTTGTTGGGTAGAGAACAGCTCTGGCACACATTCAGTTGCCAGAATTATAATTTTGTAAAGTCAATGAACAAGTGAAAGACTAACAGTAGTAACTTGGGGTTAAACACATACACAGGAATAATAAAACCTCCTCCTGTGAAGTAACTATCATCACAATAGGTGTGTCTGTTCTATTTCTACCACAGATTAGTAAACCTGTCGAAATATTAGGTTAGATTTGCAAGTATGGGTTAATGATGAGGTTTATTAGGAGTTCGAGCAAAAGTTTTGTACCAAGCCATATGCTAACAGGTGCTAAAGCTAACTGGTTTGTGTGATGGAAGAGTGGGTTAGGTGGGTAAGCTAGCATTGAATAAATGGGAAAAGTGTGTGAATCAACAAAAACACATGTAGTGCCCCCTAGCTGTCCTGGCTATGTGTTGGAGTGCGCTCCCCAAATCCACATGTGGTGAGAGACCTCTCTCTCTAGAGTTATTAAAAAATCACTTAGAATGTTACTATTTGTACTTCGGCAAGAAAATTGCAAATAAATCCCAGAACAACAAAGTATGCTGTAAAATGTCTATATCAACAGTAAAACGAAGGCTTTACCAACATAACCTAAAAGACCACTAAAAGAAAGCTCTGCTCCAAAACCATCCTAAAAAAAGCCAGATTAAACTTTGTGACTGTACATGAGAACTTACTTTTTGAGTTAAAAGGGGGAAGAATACAACTCCAAGCGAGAAGCGTGAGGGTGCTTAGCTGTAGGAGGAACTGGTTCACTTCATAAAATAGATAGCATTATGAAAGAAACATTATGTGGCTGTATTAAAGCAACACCCCAAGACAGTAGCCTGGAAAATCAATCCTGTTCTCTTTTAACATGATAAAATTGTTTATTTTTTCTGTCATGATAAAAGGTCATGTCTAAATTTCCTGATGTTTTCTGATGACTCCTGTTTGTAACATGGCCACATGACAGGGCCTGATGGAAATTGGTAATATTACGACTGCGCAGTCACACGAAGACACAAGGACAAGAACAATATAAAATATAATACAAACTTAAAGTCAAATAAATTAAACTTCTCCGGAAATACTCTGTACTATATACTATATATGGTATATTAACAATATATTGTGGTCAGTAAGGGAGGTGTATTTCAATGCTGTAAATAAATAAAACACAAGAAGAACAAACATATCAGTTGAAATAATTTGTGTAATATATGGAGTTCATAGAAAAGGGTAGAGCTTGGTCAGGTAACCTGTCACGGTAGGTGAGGACAGTGGTTCTCAAACTGGTCCTCAGTGACCCCTAGACAGTCCTCCACCCCTGTGTGATATGACTTGGAGCAAATATTTTAACTGTGTGGGTCCCTGAGGACCGGTTTCAGCAGCACTGGTCTAAGACAGTGTTTCTCTGTCTGAGAGTTGAGGGGAAAATGTGACCACAGTGTGTGCTTAAAGGGGACATATTATGCAAAACTCACTTTAGTTATAACAGGTCTATGGGCTACAAAACATGATCAAGTTCTTTGCACAAAATCACTCTCACATAAAGAGATTCACCAGCTGTATTCTTGACAGTTTCAGTCCCTTTCAAAATGAGCAGTTTAAGGGTTCTATACTTTTTGTGCAAATAAGCTGTTGCTGGCCAAGCCCCACCCATCCCATGCTTATACTGCGCCATCAACACACGTGAAAATGGCAGAAAACAGAGGCCCTAACCAGCCCTATTTATTTTACCCGGAGTCAGAGTGGGAGCCAGATGAACACAACGCTTCATGAGTGACTTGTCTTTGCCTGCAGCCACAGCGCTCGGCGTCTGTGCTCGTAAAACAAGCAGACAAAAATGGCGGATCTTCAACTAATCTAGTGGGTAGGGCTCGACGGATGAGGTGTGGCTCTATGCTAATTTCCTCATCCTGACATCAGAATAAGGGGGCGTCCAAAAAGCTCATAGAAGAATATGATTCCTGACACCAAAATCTTTCAGGTGACTCACAGAAAACAAATGGAAATACAAAACAATGCAAAAAGTGAGTTTTGCATAATATGTCCTTGCATGAGACACAGAGGAAGACTGAGGGGAAGTGTGGGACTTTTCTCAAAAACCAAGTAATGCTTTATTATAAAGACTGAAGTGGGAAAGGTAAAGAGAGACATGAAGAGAAAAACAAAGAGAAACAACCAAATACACATTATTTTGTTTGGCCCTTGAAGAGGCTGTACATCTTATTTATCCGCAGAACTGAGAGATAGAGAGTTAGCGTGTTAGCTAATTGATTTAGATGACTCCTGTATAATAACACCTATCACCTTGATTGAATTTAGTATAAAACTATAACTTAGTATGGAACAGTGGAATATTTCAGTGGAGTCAGTGGAGGCCTCAATCCTGAATGAGAGTTATGTTTCTCTATCAAAGTTATTTTACAAACAAGAGATATGAATTTAATAAATCTGAATTTGGCTCTTTGTTCAGTAAAGCAGCTAAACTCAAACATAAACACATGAACAAAATCAAACATAAACACAACTTAAACATATTACAGAGTGGTTTCAGAGCCTTCACTGGAGGTGTGTAAGGAGTGAAATAATGGTCTTTACTATTTAAAGTCCAGTCAGAAAGGATGAAAAATTAATAAAGCACCTTGGTGACTAACCATGTCTCTCATTCCGCGTTCTCAAAAAAAAAAAAAACTTCTGACTTTCTTTGACAGGGGTTGTTTAGGTATCGTTTGAAAGGTGTTTAGGTGTACCGAGCGTGCAGTAACTTGGTTGAATAGTGGATGTTGACTTAAGTTTAGCGTTATAGGTTTAAGAAACAGATGTGGGCTACTTGAGCACTGGTGTACGTCGCTCTGGATAAGAGCGTCAGCTAAATGCCAGAAATGTAAATGTAAATGTGAATGAACAGGAGTGGAGAGAGGGCCGATCCTTGGTGCACTTCAACACTTACATTGAAAGCTGGCGAGATTCCTGCAGGGCACCAAACGACACTGCATGTGTCCAGCTCTTCGTAGAGGCGATCGTAATGCTTTGCCTTGGCGATGGCCACTGCCCTCTTCTGGACGTTGGTGTCTGTACACGTTCAGTACCAGGTTTTGTAGGCCAACTTCTTGGCCTTGGTTGCTGCCTGTACCTCGTCCGTCCACCACTAAGTCGCCTTGTCGATGTGTCATTGACAAGTCTTTGTAATGCATTGGCAGCGATCTCGCAGATTCAGGTGGCAAGGTCATTCCAACGTGCTTCCACAGGCTGGTCTGGGTTGGTGACAAGGGCTGGGTTGGTGACAAGGTCTCCAAGTCTCTTCTGTGTTCAATCCACTTCCACCATTTGATGTGTTCAGGCCCTGTTTTGCGTACTTTGGGTTGCTGTAGCCAAGCGAGGTCGTGGCACTGCTCGTATTCGTTCCTCATCTATCCCACATACCCATTCAGGTCACCCCCGAGTAAGAGATACTCCTCGGGTCCCACATTTCGGTCAAATTCCTACCAGAATTCATCTTTCTCCTCATCCGGACAGCCTGTTTTGGGGGCGTAACAGGATATGACGTGCACAGTGGTTGGTCTGGATATGATCTTAATGGACAGAAGCCAGTCCGAAATGTTGTTGACCTCAGTGACACAGTCATGCAGGCGTTGACTGACCACCACGGTGATACCATTCCTGTTCGACTTGACAAGTGCCTACTCAGAAAATACAGAGGAGAATATAAATCTGGACTTGAGGGTATGCAACTAAGTACAGTTCTTTCTCATTTCACTGTGACACTTTTTCATCCATTAATTAAATCTACCCATAACCCAAACCCTAAACCTAACCATAACCTTAACCTTAAACCAGAACTTAAACCGAACCCTAACACTAATGTGATGGATAATCAGCTGAGTATATATATATATATGTATAATCTACAGGGACAACTCAAAATAAAGTGTGAACCATTTTTTGTACCCTTTATTACAATAAACTAAATGTACAGGCCCTGGCCTTCATTCCATGGCAACTGTTAAAAGCTGTTGAGCAGCAACAGAAACCTGAACCGAGGTGGTGTATCCATGAGCCAGGTAATTGCCTAGTAATTTGTTATAAATAATTCATTATGGTGTAGTGGATATTTGGTGGTACTGAACACTAGCATACGTAACTTTTGATGCACATTTGGTGCTTTTGCACCAATACTTATAACAGAAGTCAAAATGCTTCTCGTGAATGATGTGGTAATGTTGGACTATGTCTATACTAAATTACTTTTTCTGATTGAAACAGAATGTCACCTATCACATACGTTCACTGTAGGATACCAAAACATCTTCATTTTTTTCTGTGAAACACTCTATAGGTTTGGTAACCCCACTGTGGACATAAGGTGTGCACAGTGATGGTGAAAGTATGTGAATGTATCGTATCTTTCCAGAAAAAAAGCCAAAAAAGCCTTTCAGAAACATCTATCAGTCCTCAGCCAGCCATATAGTTACAAAAGACAAATTCAATGGGTCAGTTGGCTAGATTAGAGCAAAGTCTGTAGTATCCTCAAACAAGTGATAAAAAGCTTTGTAACAGTTAAAGATCCAAAAACATCTCTTTCACTTTTGTTTATTAACTTAAATATTCAATCTATGCACACATATGAGATCTCAACGACATCCGACTTCTGCATTAATGTTCAAAGTGACAAAAAAACACCATGTTTTAACTGGAAATAAGAACCCAGCTTTATTTAAACTAGGGCTGAGAGTTTACTTTCAGGCTAAAGGATAGCTAGTTCACAAGCAGCTACTCCATTAATATTAATCTATTAATCATAGACTTTCAAGTACTTACTACTGTAGAACTGCAATAGAGAATAATAAAAGAATATATAACACTTGAAAGTTCTACAAGTTTCAAGTGGCCTTAAACACAAGGGAAATCTTAAATCACTTTGTACTCTCTATATAATAGTATGTTATGAATTTCTGGCTTCTACAAGTAAACTGTTCACTGTTTCTCCAGTGTGTAATTATGCACAAGTGATTGAATCCCCAATGGCTTTTTGTAATACAAAGTATTTTCATTTCTCTGTAGTGCACTATTTAATTCATTTGAGATGAAGTTTGATGCTACTGTTGTCATCATCATGATCATTTAGCATGAAAAATGATTTTTTTAAATAGTTTCTGAATTGTCTTAATTTGTTTTGCAAGTCCTGACCTCCTTATTTTTCTTCACATATCTTTACATCTAAATGTACAGGAACGAAACAAGCAAATACACACACACACGCACACACACACACACGCACACCCAACCCCCGACACATCACATATACTCCTCCCACCCTAAGGCCCTAAGGTCACACCATGACACTGCAGAGATTTACCCACAGCTCTTTAAAATAATGGATGGTGCCCTTTCACACATGGACTCCCTTCATTCATACCCCTGCTGTGATGTACAAGTCACTTATAAGCAGTTGATATTGTGCTGTTCTCCGCATCACAAGAGCTACACTGACATTTAAAGCTAAGAACATAGACAATTACTTTCTCTCTCTCTGTATGTCTTTATTAATTGACAATTTACTGTAATTTACGGGTGGTGTGCAGCCCTGTGCATGCACTCAGACAAACAGGGAGTTAAATGGACAGGTAAGATAGAACAGGTCAGAGATGAAACTCTCTCTCCTCCCCTCTCATTTGCAGCTGCTCCCCACTGCCCTTGTAAATATTCACTATGGCAACCCTGCTGGTGAGAAAGGAAAAAAGTGCCATTAAGTGGTGCTAACTGCAGCTGTCATCTGTCATCTCGATTTTCTTCTTAGTCTCTCTTTTTCTCTCTCCCTCTCTCTGTCTTCACTAGCCATCCTCAAGCATGCTCATGACAATTCTCTGCTAAAATGTAGGTAACACTTTATATGAACGTTATGTCCATTCATAGCATGCAACAGTTCATAACCTACTTATGATTGTTTAGATCAGCATTTGTGTGTTTTATGACACTATGAAATTAATATGGCCTGTTTAGTACTTTTGCTGCACATGCATTTTAGTCAGTTAAAACGTGTTTTTCACACCTGGTCGAGGTAACAGGCAAAAACAGCTCATTGTGGTATGTTCACATAAGTTTCACTGAAAACAGTATTTTATACACAGAAAAGAAATCTCTAAGTAAAATGATGCAGCGTCCCATGTTAATGTAAAGTATGAATATTCTTGGAATGTTGATCTGAATATTCATGAATATGTCATGAAGTGAATATGCAAGCTGGTATGAATGTGTTATTTAGACACCATTCATATACAGGTTTTTCTAAAATAATTGTTGTTCTCAAGATACACATTAAGTTACCAGTTTATTATGTGGATCTTCCTTGTACCTACACTCATGGATGCTGATACTTTGCACTTATAGAGAACAATTATTGTACAATACAATTATTGTACAGAAACGAGTGTTTCTGCTGCTATACACATTAGTCGACTGGCCTCTACTCCTTCTGCTGATGGAAAGGGACCGCATTTTATCACCTGGGACTAGAGGAGAGTTGAGAAAAGCCACTCAGCCTTTAAAGTGGTGATATTTATGAGCCTAATGCTCTGCCTCAGGCTGAGTTTTTCTTCTTGCATCACTGACTGCATACATTTCTAAAAAAATGGGACAAGTAAGCAATCAAAATTAACAGCATTTTAATCATGTTTGGGAAAATTATTCATTTATGCAAGATAATGCAAGGTGTACAACAGTTCAACCAATTGGGAGGTCAGCACTGTGTCACTGCAGTAAGATAAATGGTTCAACTTAATGGCTCTGACTGTATCCCAATAGACTGTGTATGCAAATAAGGAAAGGCAGTAGACATTTGGAATTCAAGCCACCGCAGCTTGTGGAACTGTGGCATAGTGAAAGCAACCAGTCTCACTGATGAATCATTCAGCTTTAGATTGTGTATTTGGTGTAGCTAGAAAGGTCTGAAATCCATTTGAAATTGAGATTGACATCTCTGTTTCTGTTGTTGGCTTTCACGATTAAGCTGTCTGCAGGGTGTTAGTGTCTGTGATGTGCTGGGAGATAATAGACTAAGGCAGAGTTGAGGAAGAAGGACAGACTCTTATAAGACAGGGTCAGAAGCTGAAAACTAAGCTCAGATACAAAGAGACAGCACTTGACAAGCAGCACACAGCAGAACTTTAAACAGCACTTCAATGTGAGTGGATGTTAAGAAAAAGAAAGATCTAATTCAAATACAAATACAGGGGGTCCGCTCCTTCGCCACAGATCCGCTCCTTCGACAGTGATGTAACCCGAATTTTGGTGTTAGTTGAAACACACCCTAGCCTAAGTCACTTACCGATCCTAACACAGTTGTAAAATCATAAAAACACAACTAAGGAATTCTCTTTTTTATATACATTTCAGTTCAAACTAGGCTTATATTTTGATACATCAAGGTTCAAGGATATATTCAAAACCCATTTCAAGCATTTAAGCATAAGTCATTTAGCTCAAAATGTCTCTAGAATTCTGAAAAATCTGCATTCAGTGAGGTATGTTCAGGGTTGTAGTCTCCAGTATAGTTTACTGAGTAGATAGGAGTAATCTACCATAGAACCAAGTCTTTGTTGGCACTTTTCTCTATTGGTGCGCCATGCTGTACTTGCACACTTGGTTGCCAGATGTAAGTTTGCTTTCTCAGGAGACAGAATACAGAACATTTTACACTATTTTGAAGCTGCTTGAGTTTCACTGCGTGTGATTAATTGTATTTCTGTTTACACGGTGAAGGCACGTGTGAACTTTCACACCGTGGTCACTTACTATTTCCAGTGTTTGAAATCTCAGTGAACATCTCTAGTTGACTTGGTGACACCTGCCTCTTCACACTCACACACTGACATTTTCAGTATTACTCTACATCAGAGTGTGAGCTTTTCATAAGATTAGTTAGGCTGTAGGGCCATCTGCTGGCGACAAGGCCTCTGTATGGATTCACAGTAAGAGCGTATTTTCTTTGCTATCATCAGTTGAAAATGTTCCTTTTCAGGCAAATTGTGAGAGCGTTATCATCAAGATTTGGCTAAAAGAATATGCTAAATTGATGAGATTATTATCAAGAGATAATCAAGAACAAAACCGTCTTTTCCATTATGGATAATAACAAAAGGAGGGTGATCATTCCGATAAGACAGATATGATTAGATCTTTTTCACGTCATTGAAATTGCTGATCTTACTTGATGAAGTTAAGACACCATGAAATGCTTAAATTTCAAAAACCCACAAGAGTTTGAATTAGAGCTAAAATGAGGAACATTAGTCATCCCTAGAGGATAACCAGTATGTGTGAATAGGACGCTGATGAGATGAAAATCTAATTTGAGAACATTTCTTTTTAATTAATAGCTTGGCCAGGGAAGGGTACAGAAATGTGACTGACTTTTTTGTGGTTGACTGGACTGTTTATACTGGCGATTTCCTTTAAAAGCCTAGTGTGTGGTCAGCGATGTGACCAGGCCAGAGCTGATATAAGGCCGGAGGAATGTTTTAGAGCAGCTGCCAGAAGCTTACCTCGCCTCTGTAGCCTCTGTATGAACAGACCAGCGCTGATGAGTCAATAATAGGAGGTGGAATGTAGAACTATTACAACTCAAAGCCCAGTGCAGTCCCCCTGATCATTAACTGAGCTTATAACCATTAAAGTCATTAAAACTGCCTCAGTAGAGAGTACTGTCCATTTCTAGTAATCATAAATTCCGCATACATGAAACAACACTGAGCTTTTCACCCAGTAGGACAGTTGGCATGTCATGACACGGACTCTATGTATTCTGTTTTTACTGTTTCTCTTCTGCTTGCATGATCAAGGCAGGTTTAGACTCATCACCATATTGCCACCAAGTCTGCTAAAAAAGAACAGCTAATTTACAGCACACAAAAAACAGGAGCTGAATGCAGCTGTAAATGAGTGGCTATAATTAGAAATAAAGTGCAACAGTGAAATTACTTTGCTGCTTAGAGCTTTCATTTGCATCCCATTGAGAGCCCGCTAATGGAGTGTTTTGGGGGAAGAGGAACGACCCATATGCTTTTTTACCGTGCATGGAGGTGTCACACGGCTACCATGGCAACCGGAATCAAGGCTTTACCTTGTGTTGGCAGATGACTGCCTCTCTGCTATGTTTCATTTTTCTAAGAGCTCTTAAAGGCTCCCAATTACAGCCGTCCAACAGGAGGACACTAGTGCCACAGCCATTAACATACTCTTACCATCATCTGCCAGTTGCTGCGGAGGCTTTTAATGAAGGGCTTGGTCAACATATCTTCAATAAGTGATTGAGGGAATACAGCCTACGCAAAGTTGTCTTTCGATGCAGCATATAACACCTCGAAGAGTCCCAAACATAAAGAAAATCGTAATATTAAAACTTTTTGTTTCACAGCCTCAAAAACCTACACCTCCAAGGAATGGGTGGAATTCCATAAGCATGTATCTGGGTTTAAGATAAATAACCCTTTATGAGTCCCACGAGTGGGAAATTAACCTATTTAGTAGAACTACACATCGTTTTAAGGTTTTGAGAATTGAATATGAACTTCCTGCCCACTGATTTATCCCTGCTCCAGCTGCAAAAGCGTTGATTCGTGAGTGTTGTTTTAGACTGGATAAAAAATGTAATCCTAATAATAACTAATCTTCTATCCCAGCATAGACATGATTAGAATGCACTATATTTATAAGTGCTCCGACTCAGGTTTTAATTAGTGACTTTTGTGGTGCACCCACTGCTGACACATTCAGTTGTGCATGCATAGAAAAGCGTTGCCACTAGAAGAGGACATGAGTTTAACATGAGCCTAAGATTACTGTGTCCAATGTCAAGCATCAGTTAGAGGTCCATTTAACAAACAAACAAACAAACAAGCAAACAAAACAAAATCCAAACAGGAAAGTGAGCTGCTGTTATAAAAGTACACTTGGACAGATATTTCCACATATGCAAGATTAGGTTCCTATCTCTTTGAATGCCATAGGATCTTTCAGAAAATAAAAGCTACATTTGCCATTGAAAAACCGCAGCTGAAATCAGTTTGTAACATTTAGGTTAAATGACCCCCAGTAATCTTTTTTGCAGGTTGCTCTGCCAAGCCTTCCTGTTAATTTTGCAACAATTGAAAGCAGTTCTTATTAACAATGTCTCTGGTATAAAGCTTTCCAGCATTGGGCTGTGTAGCAATAAAACTTTTTCTGGTGTGAAACTCCACTCAGTACCTTTGGGGTGAGTTGAAGTGATGCTTGAGATCGAGAAATAATTGTCTACCAGCACCTGACCTAACTAAGGCTCTTGCGACTGGCAGCAACATCTTGCCTAAAGGCATCCCAAGAAGGGTAGAGACAGTTATTGCAGCAAATGGGGCAAACTCCCTTATTAATGCCCTTAATTTCAGGAGTTTACAAGTTTTTTATTTTGTAGTCCAACTCAGTAGCGTAGCATTTTAAACGTATATGTAAATTCTCCTAAGTTGCGGAAACTTAACGTTACAGTGACACGGCATTCTCCTCCCAGGAGCCCTGAGCAGATAGACTTGGATGAGCTCGTTGAGATGCAATAACTTCACTTTAGGGAGAGGAGAAATAGCAGAGACTCTATGATGCCTGGTTTAAGTAGGTCAAGTGTGTCTGCTGATAGCTCCACAAGGCTGGGGGAGTAAGAGCGCTCAGAATGAGATCTTCAAGAGTTCAGGGCAAAACATGTAGGATTCACCAACGTAGGACGTTTAAAGTGAACCATTTCCTGAAGAAGTTACTATATCAGCATCACTCAAACACACAAAGGAAGACACAAAATGTAGTTCCCACTTTATCTAAACATGCTGAAATAATGAAAAAAAAATACTGAATATTAATAAAGTGACAATCCTCTTAAGATACCAGTTCACTTTGAAATAGCTAATAACATTTCACCTGCTGTTTTTACCTTGCAGCTGGATGAAGTGAAAAACATACTTCTAACAAGTTGTTTACTGATAGTGAAAGAATTTTGTCAGGCTTTTTGTTCCAGATGATGTAGAAAACCCACTCTAATGGGGCTTCAGAGAGCACTTGATCTCCCCCACTCAACACCTCAACTTCACAGCTTTGAGCAGAAAGGGTAAAAAGCAGCTCCCTCCCTCTCACTGGTGTATGATGTGTGTGTGTGTGCGTGTGTGTGTGTGTGTGTGTGTGTGTGTGTGTTTTCAAAAATGTCTTGATTATGTGCAATTACCTTGTGAGGTTAAGGGTATGGTTAGGTTTAGGTTAAGCCTTCAAAATTACATATTGGATGCCATGTCCTCACAGCCTAACATTGTATAAAACAAGTATGTGCAAGTATGTATGTGTTTGTGTTTTAGCTCTCAAAATGGTGCAGAATCATGAAAATAAGACAATATAAAAAACATAAAATAAATATTTGAAACTTAAAATAATGAAAGAATCAACAGGCAAAAGTGTTTTGATGACTAATGTGTAGGAAATATGCAATTAATATTTAACTGCAGATATATACACTAGCCATTCTTTCATTATTTTAAGTTTAAAATATTTCTTTTATATATTTTATATTGTCTTATTTTCATGCTTCTGTACCATTTTGAGAGCTAAAACACAAACACGTACACTGGGGCAAAAAAAGTATTTAGTCAGCCACCAATTGTGCAAGTTCTCCCACTTAAAAAGATGAGAAAGGCCTGAAATTTTCATCATAGGTAAACCTCAACTACGACAGACAAAAAAAGAAAAAAAAATCCAGAAAATCACATTGTCTGATTTTTAAAGATTTTATTTGCAAATTATGGTGGAAAATAAGTATTTAGTCAATAACAAAAGTTAATCTTAATACGTTATATACCCTTTGTTAGCAATGACAGAGGTCAAACGTTTTCTGTAAGTCTTCACAAATTTTTCACACACTGTTGCTGGTATTTTGGCCCATTCCTCCATGCAGATCTCCTCTAGAGCCGTGATGTTTTGGGGCTGTTGCTGAGCAACATGGACTTTCAACTCCCTCCAAAGATTTTCTATGGGGTTGAGATCTGGAGACTGGCTCGGCCACTCCAGGAC